>MEHQ01002007.1:0-40195 GCA_008828725.1 Saccharina japonica
ACTCTGTTGTTCGTGTATCTTGATCCTCTACAACGGATTCATGATATATCAGTTTCGATTATGCTTAATACCTTACATCATTTACAAAGGGCTTGGGTTGGAGTTCTGGTTCATAATCCACTCTCGGTGAAGTATCGTAACACTTTATTATGTACTCAGTATATAGGCAACGCACCTGGCGGTCCCTGGCGCGTAGAAGATGAAGGTACGGGTTGATAACGTTGTCGTTGAGCCAGCGGCCGTTCATCAACCTCTGTTGGGATCGGTAACAAGCGTAAGTCAGTCGATGAATAACTTAATTGGTGGCGTATGCACACGCAGGTGACACTTACGGGGATCCGATAGACAGCTTACTTTGAAGTTCGTGTAGGTGACATTTTCGGCCCCAGTGCTTGCTCCAAGTTGCGGGATGGACGTTACCACTTCATCTTGAGACGCGCACCTCACAAAGGCCGCTTCCACCTATAAGCACGAGGTAGAGCACGTGACGCTGGCAGTGTTCAGACAAAACAAACCTGTGCCAGCTGTCTATCATAAAGTCATGTTGTACACCCATCATCAGGTTGGGTTCGGCATCAAGAGCATATCGCCTGAGCGTACTTGAACTGTTCCGCGTTTGTTGAACACCCGCATTTTGAAGTTTCGATACGGCATGCACAGGGAAATAAGGATAGCGATATGTTACGAATTACGAAGTATACGTCTAGCGTCTGTGTACGCACGTTCTGTTTTAGGAGAAAACAAACTATAGGCCAAGTCCTTCGCCGTCCATGAATAGCTTCGCGCCTGACGTGTAAACACATGTTTACTGATTTGTTTAATGATTACGACAAAACAATGTTGTAGCGACGCGGTCATGTTTACACGTCAGAGCTCGGGTAGTGTCCCGCATATCCCGACCAAGCGATCACCCACCGGCCCAGGTACAAATCACCTCGTTTTTTTGACGAGTAGACAGGTGGCCTATCACGGTTCGAATCCCGCCTGGCGTGCCTGCACTGTACTCCAAGTCCTGCGTCAATTATGGCGATAATGAAGGCAACCGTTGATCGTTGGCAACAGTATATATGTCACGGGATTACGTTACCATTCACTGTTCACAAGCAGTTTCTACACACGCAGTTCAAATATATATATTTACCTGCAGAGCAGAAGGCCCCATCGATGGCGATGCGCTTATTTTGTCTGCCGAGCGTTTCGCCCCAATCAAGATCACGCGGTGATGTAAACCATTCCCACTGTGTGACGCGCCGACGCTGCCCGTGCTGACGTCTGCGTCAGTCGGTGTTAACTCCTCAGCGCTGTCCGTGTCGGCGTTCACCTCGATCGGCGATGAAGAAACGCCGCTGCCTGTGTTGATGCCCACGGCTGCCGGCGGAGATATGTCCTCTCTACCAGTGTCGACATCCACGCTAGTCGTTGATGTAGCCCCGACGCGGCCGGGGTTGTCCGCGTCTAACTGTTGTTCGGTACTAGCATGATGGCAGCCCATTCTTTTTAACAAATCCGTCCTCACGTACAGCAACAGGTACTCACTTCCTTTGTAGTAAGAAGGATCGAAATAATGCGCGTGCGCAGCTTCGCTGCTGTCCATGTCGTTGTACTTCACCCAGCATTTAGATGAAGGCAGGAACACTTGCGAGACGTAGTGGAGACCACCCATCGTCGAATAGACAATACCACAAAGGCTGTAGGTGTCACCGAAGACGTAGGTTTGAGGTGATGGCTCGACGCCATCACGTGGATTGGTAGATCGCCGTTTAGTTCTTCCTACTTGCCCAATGAAAAGACGAGGTCGACCATCGTGCAGTCGAAGCTTAAAGAGCCGGCGAGCTCTAGGTGTAGTCCCTTCAGCGACGCACTGAGGACAATCGCGCGGTTCGTGGTGCCAAGCCACCACTGACGTGGGAGACCCTACGGCGACATCTTTCTTCATTGAATCAATAACGTCCTGTACGCTTCTTCGCTGAGATAACGTCGTCGATAAATGTATAGTAGTCGGATCAAAATGCCGAGATGGTAGTACGGAAGGCACCGCCGTTTCTGAATAAACATTGCAGTCTTCCATGTTCCACGAGTGAGACAGACCTATGGAGACGGAGGTATTCCATATGTTTTCGGACGTGTTGAGCCCTTTGCCAGTTGGGGGTGTCTTTCGCACTAGCGCTTGAAGGATGCTGGACGGATCGCCTCTGCCGGAACTAGTCTGTGCGTCAGGCCCGGATCCGAGTAAGTTGTTTCGTTCCTCCCGCAAACGCTTCTGTTAATTCAGACGTATAATATCAAGTTACACGGGTGGTCATGCACACGATAACATGTGTTAACTCCACGAAGAACCACGCTGAACATTCACAAGCCATCTACTCTGCATTCACAAGCCATCTACTCTGCGTTGGTTGTGGAAATTGTTCAACGACAACGCCAACACACGTCAACCCCAGCACAACAGCTTTAGTAGTAACGAAGTTCGCGGTTCACTACTCAACTAGCTGTGCCCGTTGTAGTGTGTACCCATATAAACGTAAAATATACCAAATATATGGCATGATGCTGGCAACATCGACACTAGGTTAATACGTCTTCGATGAGCCCATCATTAGGGCCACATCACTGCTTGTGGGGTCGAACGCTCACCTTAACACGGCTATCGATCCGTTCGTGCTTTCCCATGTCGACGTCTTTGATTACAGAAAAGTAAGCCCTTGCCTGCTCTGTAACATCTGACCCCGTCGATAGCGGTGTGACCTGGTTGATGACAAGGAGGACTGGAACCATGCAGTTGAAATGGCAGCTGTTGTTGTTCCAGCCATCTAGGTGAACGGGAGTACAAACAGTGTCGCATGCAGGAGATAAAGGCGCCGCAGTGATCATGTGCGAGTTCAGCCCACGCCCGCTCTCGTCCGACTCTGTGCATGGGACGTTAGCACTCGACGTGTGACTGGTTGTCGACGCGGTTTCGTTGCGAAGGGTGGAGCTACCAGCGTTATGCGAACCGATGGCAGCGGTGCTTTCGGTGTCTTGCGAAACGTTGGCACCGTTGCTTCCGGCGTCGTATGACCTGGAATCGCCGTTGCTTCTGGCGTCCTGGTAATTGGACTCGCCGTGGTTTCCAGCTTGTCTTGAATACCGGTCACCGTCGTAAGAATCGCTGTTGGGGTCGGAGCTCCGTGCTGATTGCGATACGTCAGACTCAACACTCGGGTCGGACTCACGTTCTTCTTGTGGCGCAAGACTATCCCTCGCCAGCACTTGTTTCTCTTTGAACAGCCTCCAGTCATTGTAGAGGCGTTGAGTTGCCTACATATAGCATGGTCAGTAACAAGGTGAAGAAAAGGCGTGTGCGCGTGTCAGGGAAACAAGTAACTTTGATGTCAACGAATGCACATGGTACGTGCTAACAAAACTGTTCGGCAAACATTCATCAGCACTCGTTTCCTTCTACTCCGATAGAAAGCCAGCATTACAAATTGTTTGGAATTACAGCCGTGCTCACCTCGTTGTAATCCCCGCGATGACGCAACAATGCGCACTTCATTGTGATGTGCCTTCTAGTGTTTTCCACCTTAACCTTTGCCATAACACCGCCGTCGGACAACTCCAAAACGGTACCGGAGAGACGCTGTGTCTTCAACTTCACGGCGGGGTCGTAAAAGTCCACCTTGCTGGCCACCTAAAAGAAGGTTAACGTGGATAGTTTGCCAGGTTGAGTAAATATAATATGGCGACGTGAAATAATTTAATCATGTAAGTTAGTATATTGAACATATCCGTTTGCGGTTGGGTGCTGTGATATGGAACTCCAACGTCCGACCCAGAAACTGTGACACCGTTGTAGGTCTTGTATTAGCTCAACAATGACATCACGGGGCAATATGGTTACTGTCACATGATAATCAGTCACGTAACAGACCGTGCATACAGTGCGCCGCAGGTTTCTTAGATTTGAAACAATTTAAACAATGTATGGAGTACATTCCAAACAAACGTTTCTGGAAGTAAAGAACGCCTGCCTGCAGCATGATGGTTTCCGGAAGTTCAATGGCGGAACCTCTCCTCGCTTTGTCTGACACTGCCTTAGATGCTTGGGCGTGCCTCATCTTCGATAGCATCAGCCTGACCTCATCTGCGTGAAGTGGCTCGCCTTTGTAGACCACACTGCGTCCAGCTTTCGTCTGCACACCCGCCTTGCAAAAGTGCGCTGCCTATAGTGTAAAAGGCACCGATGTAGAATCAAAAGGTTAGTATTTTGTCGGGAGATCGTTAACGGTGTGGCCTATCGTATGTATTACAAGTCAAATCAACACTCCAATAAATACGCAGCAGTTCGGTGGTCCAACGTCGGTGTGACCACTATCGATTTACGAAATTCCCTCCGTTACCTCATACGGGGCATATGTCGACGTCGAAATTTTACGGTGGTTGAGGATAGCTGTCGCACTCTCCAAAGCGTTATTGATGATCTCCAGAGTCGCGTTCCCCAGCCCGCCGGTCGGCTCGAGTTCGGTAAAGAACATCCTCGAGACCGCACTGACTCGTTGCTCTACTTTCCCGTTGGTACGGGGAGTATACGGGCGACTATGGCGTACTTGAACTTTAAGTGTTGCCATGGCCGTCGCCATCGCCCTGCTCTTGAGTTCACTTCCATTATTGCTTTGTAAACAAGTCGGCTTGTTCAACTCCGCTTGTTTCTCACGCTGTAGATATTCGTGCAACTCCTGTGGCCAGAGCGTTGAGCGAGGCGCTTGTTTAGGGTTTATTTATGTAAGTATTCAACAAGGAGCATGTCGATGGGTGTACATGTGATCATATCCACACACATTACACTACTGACATCTATATTTTGATTTCCTATCGTTCTCAACAGTGCCAAGTACTGTATGGCTCCACACCGTATAAATCAACTACACGCAGCTCGCCAACAGTCAGTAAAACTTACGCCCACAGGTAGTGGAAGGGACTCACGCACACCTACGCAAATTCCCGACGTCTTTGAACCTAAACAACAACCACGTTTGCAGCAACGCGACGAACGCGCATGTTCATACCGTTTCCATCGTGTACCGCAACTCGTCATGTGTTGTGGTATCCGAGCCGCTAGAAGGCCTTTCCTTTCTGATGCGGTCTTTAGACTCCATGACGCTGGCCACAAAATCAGCTATTGGCGCCGCGTGCTTGGATGTGATGAACATGGTCCAGATGAACGTAGTAAAATGGTCGACCGCAATGACGATGTAGCCCTTTCCAGACACGGTCTTGCAATCCACTAAGATCCGTTCGCCAAAATGATTGGAAATTATGTGGTCTGCAGGTGTCGATTTGGGGAGTCTTTTGTTGCGACTGCACATGTCACAGGCTCTCTTTACCGCGCGTAATGTCTCTTGCACTCGGTTTGTATCCATGTGGTATACTTGATGAATGTTCCCCAAGGTAGCACGATACCCGCTGTGAGTCCGTTCGTGTTCCTGCCGTTATTGATGCAGGAATGAAGCGCGACGGGTTGCAAGGAAATTGATACCAAGGAATATAACGACTACAAACTACGTTTCAACTCAAACACTTTATGGCCCTCAATATTTTAATAAAACACGATGCAATATCAACTAATGCGCATGTTCGTTCTGATCGCACATGCGCATGTTCGTTCTGATCACACATTCAAGCGTACCGGATATATATTACACTTTATTTGTTTCACGGCGGATGTATTTCCTCACCCACGCAATGATGTCGAAGTCTGCTGCCGGAGGGATTATTCGTGGGCCGTAACGCGTGTTCCTCATGCCTTTAAGCTCGTGACTCTTTCCAGCTCTAACAACGTGAAAAAACGCCCGGCGCCCGTCACTGTCTACGGTGCTTGAAACCATGTATGATTCACGAGCTGTGCGAGAAAAAGCAGCAAATGCTTCTTTCCTTTTCTTCGGTGTATGAACCTTATTGGACCCTATGCGAAAGGGATACCGTTCAGAGTCGAGGAAATCGTAAGCCTCATCCTTGAAGAATGGCGACCGACGGATACTGTTGTCCCTCGCGAATACGGCAGGAGTCTTCGAATAGTCTGGTCCCAGCCTGAATTCCTTGGAGCCTGTAACAGAACAGGGCGTGCACCATGTTCACGCTAATTCCTGTTCAGCGCCGAAATTGGAGAGACCCAAACTTCGACGGCTATTAAGAACGTGCGACTGAACTTATTTCTATTTATAATGTCCAAATGACTCATTGTTTTCATCAGATGCGTTTGCTCTAAACTGCAAAACATTTAAAGATCTGCTGCCTAAGGGAATTGTGTCCGAGACGCAACCGCAGGAGACGTAATGTAGCGCTCTCATCCATATTTCACTATTTTGATGCTTATGATGTTGCATCGTTTTTAAATACCTGAAGGTGAAGGCCCTTTCGTAGCTGTGGAAACGTAAATATCGACCTCTGGAGACGTCGCCTCGAAGTGCCCGCCCTCGAAGGGAACCGAATAGTGGCTTGGCATGTCACCTTGAGCTTGTACACATTCCAGTTGCATCTGTCGCTCGAATTGGCACTGAGGGTGGACACGATACAGCACACCCGGTGATTCCAGCGCCAACCATTCCTCGACGTCCTTCGTGTCGAGGCAAAACGACGTGGCCGTTCTGTGCTCTTCCAGGTAATCCGAGGCAACTATGTGTGTCCTGTCAACGGCGTGAAGACACTCGGGTCTGTACAGGAGTACGACGTCGCGACCAGATGCCTGGAAAGGAATTATGTTGTAAACAGGTGTCAAATCCATAGGATGGTACACGTTAATTATCATTTCATAGCGTCCACAGTGTGCTTTGAACGAAACAAAAAGTGGAACAAGGGAAAGTACAACAACTCTACATGCCGTTTGTTCGTGTTTCCGCATTATACAATTGGAAAGTAACTGCTAGAAGGTGTTAGTACTATGTGACCTTACCCAAAGTATGAACTGTACTCCTAGTCGGTTCACCTTCGTACTTCGTCAAATCCATCTAAACATTATTTTTAATTCAATATGAATGTCAGTTCGTCTTCGTACTGTGTGAACATAATTTGGAACGTATGCACAGGGTAATCGAAACATACTCACAGTTCGTTTTCGTACCGATTGAACAGCAACTGGATATTACTTGCTGCCACTTCGTCTCAGCTATTTTTAACACCAACACGCACACCTTATTCATAATACCATTGAAAACTTACTGCCAGAAGGTGTTAGTACTTCGTACGGAGTCGTATCTATCTAAACATTCTATGAATTCCAACTTTAACGTCGGTTCGTCTTCGTACTGCGTGACTATGATATGAATCGTATGCACAAAGTAATCAATACATACTTACGGTTAGGTTTCGTACCGATAAAAAGGATATTATCTGCTGGCACTCCAACTTATCAGTAGTTACCGGTCATAAAGCATGTGGATATATCTTGGTGTCACGTACCAACCCGCACACTTTCCGTTATATACATTTGAAACGTTAGCTCCCAGAAGGTGTTAGCACTACGTGACCTTATCCAGCGTATGATATTTACTTCTAGCCGGTTCGCCATCTAAACAATTGTTTTCAAACAAAATGAATGTAAGTTCGTGTTCGTAACCGATGAAAAGCACCCCTATGTCAGATCGTCTTCGTACTGTGCGAATATATTTTGGAACGTATGCACAAGGCAATCGATACATACTCACCGATTGTTTTTGTATCGGTGGTAAGAGCATCTGGATATTACTTGCCGTCACTTCGTCCTAATGCTTTTCGACGCCAACAAGCACACCTTATGCATAATGGCCTAACCTAACTGCCGGAAGGGGTTAGTACTATGTGACCTGATCCAAAGTATGAACTTTACTTGCAATCGATTCGCCTTCATACTGAGTTCATCTAAACATTTATTTCAATTCGATATGAATTGTCAGTTCGTCTTCGTACTGGGTTGGAATACTATGAAACGTATGGACAAGGCAATCGATACATACCCGCGGTTCGGTTTTGTACCGTTTGAAAGGCATGTGGATATAAATTGCTGTCACTTAAGTCTCAAGTCATTTTTGAAACAAACACGCACACCTTACGCATTAGACAATTAAAAAAGAACTGCAAGACGATCTTGTTTGAGTACAAGATCAATGTGTCGTCTTCGTACTGGGTATAAATGATGGGAAAAGTATGCACAAGGCGATCGATACACACTGACGGTTCGGTTTCGTACCGGGTTAAACGATGTGGATATAACATGCTGTCACTTAGTCTCCTATTGAAAACAAACACGCACACTTTCTGCATTATACAATTGAAACCTAACTCCCAGAAAATCTTAGGCATGTGGATATAAATTGCTGTCACTTTAACTCATCCCGTTTTTAGGCCAACACGAACACCTTATGGATTAAACAATTGAAACAGAACTGCGAGACGGCCTTAGTACTAAGTGACGTCATACAACCTATGAACTTTGCCTCTAGTCAGTTCCTCTTCGTACTGAGTCTTATCCATCTAAAACCTTGTTTGAGTACAAGATTAATGTGTCGTCTTAGAAAACGTTTGCACAAGGCGATCGATACACACTGGCGGTTCGGTTTCGTACCGGGTTAAGGGTATGTGGATATAACATGCTGTCACTTAGTCTCGTATTGAAAACAAACATGCACACTTTCTGCATTATACAATTGAAACCTAACTCCCAGAAAGTCTTGGTACTAAGTGACCTAATCCAGGGTATCAACTTTGTTTGTAGTCGATTCGCCTTTGTACTCAATCAAATCCATCTCAACATTAGTTTTGATTCAAGATGAATGTGAGTTCGTCTTCGTACTGTGCCAATATATTTTCAAACGTATTAACAAAGCATGATACATACTCACCGTTTGTTTTAGTGTCGGTGGTATCAGCATCTGGGTATTACTTGCTGTCATTTCGTCTTAATGCTTTTCAACACCAACACGCACACCTTATGCATATGGCCTTGAAAACTAACTGCCGGAAGGGGTTAGTACTATGTGACCTGATCCAAAGTATGAACTTACCTTGTAATCGGTTCGCTTTCGTACTGAGTCGTATCCATTTAAACATTTTGTCCATTCAACATGAATGTCAGTTCGTCTTCGTACTGGGTTGGAATAATATGGAACGTATGGACAAGGCAATCGTTACATACACGCGGTTCGGTTTAACAATTGACACAGAACTGCAAGACGGTCTTAGTACTAAGTGACCTCATCCAACCTATGAACTTTGCTTCTAGTCAGTTCGTCTTCGTACTGAGTCTTATCCATCTAAAACCTTGTTTGAGTACAAAATCAATGTCAGTTCGTCTTCGTACTGGGTATAAATGATGGGAAAAGTATGCGCAAGGCGATCGATACACACTGGCGGTTCAGTTTCGTACCGGGTTAAAGGCATGTGGATATAACATAATGGCACTTAGTCTCGTACTGAAAACAAACACGCACACGTTCCGCATTGTACAATTGAAACCTAACTGGAAGAAGGTCTTGGCACTAAGTGACCTTATCCGTGGTCGATTCGCCTTTGTACTCAATCAAATCCATCTCAATAATAGTTTTGGTTCAAGATGAATGTCAGTTCGTCTTCGTACTGTGCGAATAAAGTTTCAAAGTATGCACAAGGCATGATACATACTCAACGTTTGTTTTAGTTTTTGTGGTATAAGCATCTGGGTATTACTTGCTGTCATTTCGTCTTAATCCTTTTCAACACCAACAAGCACACCTTGTGCATATTGGCCTTGAAAACTAACTGCCGGGAGGGGTTAGTACTATGTGACCTGATCCAAAGTATAAACTTACCTTGTAATCGGTTCGCCTTTTCGATACTTGAGTTCTGATATCTCTATTTCAAACATTTTTTTTCCATTTACAACATTGTAAACTTGTGTTCATATTCGGTCTTTCGTACTGGCTTGGAATAATATGAAACGTATGGACAAGGCAATCGTTACATACACGCGGTTCGGTTTCGTACCGTTTGAACGTCATGTGGATTTAAATTGCCGTCACTTTGTCTCATCCCTTTTTGAGACCAACACGCACACCTTATGCATTAAACAATTGAAACAGAACTGCAAGACGGTCTTAGTACTAAGTGACCTCATCCAACCTATGAACTTTGCTTCTAGTCAGTTCGTCTTCGTACTGAGTCTTATCCATCTAAAACCTTGTTTGAGTACAAAAGCAATGTCAGTTCGTCTTCGTACTGGGTATAAATGATGGGAAAAGTATGCGCAAGGCGATCGATACACACTGGCGGTTCAGTTTCGTACCGGGTTAAGGGCATGTGGATATAACATAATGGCACTTAGTCTCGTACTGAAAACAAACACGCACACGTTCCGCATTGTACAATTGAAACCTAACTGGAAGGTCTTGGCACTAAGTGACCTTATCCGGGGTATCAACTTTACTTCTGGTCGATTCGCCTTTGTACTCAATCAAATCCATCTCAATAATAGTTTTGGTTCAAGATGAATGTCAGTTCGTCTTCGTACTGTGCGAATAAAGTTTCAAAGTATGCACAAGGCATGATACATACTCAACGTTTGTTTTAGTGTTTGTGGTATAAGCATCTGGGTATTGCTTGCTGTCAGTTCGTCTTCGTCCATTTCAAAACCAACACGCACATCTTACGCATAATACCATTGAAACTAACTGCGAGAGGTTTTTATACTAAGTGATCTGATTCAAAGTATGAACTTTGCTTTTACAGTAGTTGGTTCGCCTTCGTACTGAGTCGTATCCATTTAAACGTTTTTTTCCACTTACCATGAATGTCAGTTCGTCTTCGCACTGTGTGAAAAAATATGAAACGTATGCACAGGGCATTCGACACATACCCGCGGTTTGGTTTCGTACAGTTTAAAAGGCATGTGTATATAAATTGCTGTCACTTTGTCTCGGTCGTTTTTGAAACCAACACGCACACCGTACGCATTAGAACAATTGAATCATAACTGCAAGACGGTCTTAGTACTAAGTGACCTCATCCAACCTATGAAGTTTGCTTGTAGTCAGTTCGATTTCGAACTGAGTCTTATCCATCTAAACAATTGTTTTGAGTACACGATTATTGTGTCGTCTTCGTACTGGGTATAAATGATAGGATGAGTATGCACAATGTCATCAATGCATACTGGCGGTTCGGTTTCGTACCGGGTTAAAGGAATGTGGATATAACATGCTGTCACTTAGTCTCCTATAGAAAACAAACACGCACTATTTCCGCATTAAGCAATTGGCACCTAACGGCCAGAAGGTCTTGGTACTAAGTGACCTTGTCCAGGGTATCAACTTTACTTCTAGTCGATTCGCCTTCGTACTCAATCAAATCCATCACAACCATAGTTTCGATAAATATTCACAGTTCGGTTTCACCCCGGTTGAAGACCATCTGGATATTACTTGCTGTCACTTCTTCGTCCATTTCAAAACCAACACGCACACCTTACGCATAATACCATTGAAACTAACTTCGAGAGGTTTTTATACTAAGTGATCTGATTCAAAGCATGAACTTTGCTTCTACAGTAGTTGGTTCGCCTTCGTACTGAGTCGTATCCATTCAAACATTTTTTTCCACTTACCATGAAAAGCAGTTCGTCTTCGTACTGTGTGAAAATAATATGAAACGTATGCACAAGGCAATGGATACATACTCACGGTTCGGTTTCGTACCGGTTACGAAACATGTGGATATAACATGCTGCCACTTAGTCTCCTATTGAAAACCAACACGCACACATTCCGCATTATACAATTGAAACCTAAACGCCAGAAAGTCTTGGTAACAAGTGACCTTATCCAGCGTGTGAAAGTTACGTCTAGTCAGTTCGCCTTCGTACTGAATCAAATCCACCTAACACTATTTGCCATGGGAGTCTAATTTCTGTACGTCTTCGTACTGTGCGAATATAGTTTTAACATATGCACAAGGCAATTGATATATACTCACAGTTCGTTTTCGTACCGGTTGTAAGATCATCTGGATATGACTCGCTGTCAATTCGTCGTAGTCCTTTTCAACACCAATACGCACTCCTTATGCATATTACCATTGAAACCTAACAGCGAGAACGGGTTAGTACTATATTACCTGATCCAAAGTGTGAACTTCACTACGTCTAGTCGGTTCTCCTTCGCACTGAGTCGTACCCATCTAAACAATATTTTCCGTTCAACATGAATGTCAGTTCGGCTTCGTGCTGGGTGAAAATAATATGAAACGTATGCTCAGGGCAATCGATCAATATCTACACCTGGATATTACTTGCTGTCACTTCATCTTAGTCTTTTTTAACACCAACACGCACACCGTATGCATAATACCATCGAAAAATAACTGCCATAAGAGTTTAGCACACTTTCCGCATTCGTAATACAATTGAAACGTAACTGCTAGACGGTCTTAGTACTAAGTGACCTTATTCAACATATAAACTTCACTTTTAGTCAGTTCGTCGTCGTACTGAGTCAAATCCATCTAAACATTACCTTTAATTCAAGATGAATGTCAGTTCGTCTTCGTACTGGGTGAAAATACTATGAAACGGATGCACACGGCATTCGATCCATACACACGGTTCGGTTTCGTACCGGTTGGAATGCATGTGGATATAACTTGCTGTCACGTCGTCTTCGTCCTGAATAAAACCATCACGCACACCATGTTTAGGGTATTGCAGGATGAAGCTTGAACTCAGGACGGCCATTACGTTTAACGGGTCCGTTCGTCGGCTTAGACAAACCACACCTATCATCTTTTGAAAGGTATTTTGTTTTTTCGCTGATGCAACTTTTGCCCAAAAACAGATTGGTTTCGTTTTGATTGGGGAACCAGTTTAGATGTATTGCGGAGAACAGGTTAGTTTCGTACGAATTTTGAAAATAGTTGTCATTTAAAGTGAAACTCAGGTCGTTTTCGTACTATGTGAGGATTTGTGTCCAGTTTAGTGAAGAAGACAGGTTAATTCCGTGCTAAATTGTAAAATAGTTGCGGTTTAGTGTGTAATACGGTTGTTTTCGTACTAGAGTCGCCGTTTTAATCGAAAAACATGTATGTTTCGTACCAGTTTGAAAATTAGGTGCGGTTTAGTGTGTCTGGGATCGGTTTCGTACCTAGGAAAGCCCTTTTTTATGCATTTCCGGTAATTTTATATGCTCAGTACGACTTCGCTACAGTTTCGCGACATTTATTCCAAAACTTCATATGATATTAAACAGTATACATCTGCCATACTATTTATGTATTGAACACATGGTGCCGATTCTATCTTGTTCTGTTTATGTCTTAATTGAAGTACGACACGTACTAAACAATATGATCCTTTCATTTACGAATTCCGGGTCTTGACTGTTGGTCTGGTGTTGAATATGCATTCTCAAGTAGACGAAACAATTTCTGATGCGTGTTGTTTTTAGGGATTTGGCTACCAAAACCTATTAAAATAGTACTCCGATACGAATCATGCCATCGTGGGTCATGATTGTTAGTACAGTAGTATCAATCGTAGTCCGTTTTACACACGTGCGACTTGTTAAGGAAAGATACGTACGACGGGAAAAAAACATCGTTGCGACACATTCTTCAATCGTATACAACGAACGAATTTAATGTACACCATACATGTAACCCCGACCGCTTGGTTGAATATGTGTTGTTTCCCTCGGTGTTCCGGTCATTGGTACGCCGTAGTTAAAATACAGTGCGTTGGCATTGGACATCGGCTGTTTTGTCCTTTGCTTAGCAGAGAGCAGGTGCCCAGCTTAGTTACTCGTCTACGGCAAAGCGCTTTCTCCCCAATTCAGAAGTTCCTCGTTTGAGCCAGCTGAACTTTGGCGCTGAGGTTGTCGCACGGTCCAAAATTGACGGAGATTAGGAAGTAAAGAAATGAGGCGAAGCATACCCGTATTTAGGAAAGGGCAGCGGCCAAAAACGGGTATATCTGGTTCGTTTGCGGCCAAAATCAGGTACATACTTAAAATCATGTCCAAAACGCACTCCACGTGCCCTGTCATTGGTCCAAAAATCGTTGAACCTGTTTTTGCCTCTTTAAAACCAAGGTATACCTGATTTTGTCTACTCTGCTTGACTTTCACTTTTGTTTTGTCGATCTGAAGCCCTTCATAGTTCCACCTTATGCCCCCTATAAAAAAAATGCCGACGTAGGCGGAGACCGCCTCCTCCCTTCGCACCTCGCACCACACGCCACTCGAGCGACCCACACACATATCTGCCTGCACACCTCCGCCGGAATACTACGAGATAGAAGGCTCCCCCTCGGGATTGTGGTTGACTTGGAATATCAGGGGTGTCGACAGCTGAGGAGGTAGAATACAGCGGCAGGCGTTCGTTCCTCGTCAGGGTTAATAGCAGCGACTGGTAGACGTAGCCACCGGGCGAGCACGAATAACACAAAAAACTCTACTTTGCGTGGCAAGGAACGGCAGGTTCGTGGGGTCGGTTTAACTTGATTTTTGTATGTACCTGTTTTTTGCCCCGAATGGACCAGGTGTACCTGTTTTTGGCCGCTGCCCTTTAGGAAATGTCTCGCTTCCAGACAGTTGCAAAAGACTTTTATCGCCGATATTTCAAGTGAGTGACGCTCCCCAGGCTGTGTAAGTGGTCAACTGTTTTACAGCATTCGATCGCAGCCGTAAATTCCCACCGGTTTGTTCGTCAAAACTGAAATGTAACAAGCAGGTTTGCTATACACACGAATCGATCATATTTGTAATGGCGCGCGCCGTGCAGCCTCGTTGCGCGACAACGAAAAACACTTCATTAGGAATCTACCGCTCACCCGTTGTTCCTGCCGTTATTTATGCTGGCCGAGTACCGAGCCAGGTGTATTGTACACGACCGTTCGAGTGTTAAACGTAGGGACCTGGTTTTTCGTAGGTTCCTTTCTTCACCGGAAGAGTCAAATCTAAAACCCGAATATCCCAACCACATCAACAACACAAATAACTGGAAAGACATGCTGCAACGGACGGGCAGGGATTCGGTACGTAGACGTACTTTGAATGTGCAACAATTCAGGACAATGTAAGAAAGTAGCTACCGATGTGAGAACGTAGTTGCGATAGACCTCGAGTAAAGGGAATAGACCATACTTTATATATGATTGAATCGACATCGATGTTTTCACATGCAAACGAATCATGCAAACAAATGATCAAAGATATTTCATCGCGCAAACAAATCACATTGCAAAATACAACGACCTCAAACCTGTGTAGGAGGCGCCAACAGCGATTTCTCTTTTGTATCGCGAATACGACGGCTTTCCAGAGAGTGTGATCGCGTTTGTTTTTCCTGGTTGTTTCGACCTTACGTAGATCAAGTTCTAAAAGTCGAAACTAGTTGGGAGTTTGTGATCACCGAGATCGAGGAGTCTATATTAGGGCCCTCTCCGAAAAGGTCAAGATCGACCCAGTCCAACCTATGTTTCCAAAAGAGCGATCGTTATCGGAGAATCGACATTCAGCACTTCCTCGGTAGCATTTGTATATCATATTAACAAAACCCCGAATTATTAAACGTCACATGTAAACCTCTGAAAGGTCCTGCGATGAAAGCAGGCTATAATTAACCGTCGTGATATTCGGTGCCTTACACGGTACATGATTATTGATAACTCTCAATATACGTATGATACATATGATACGAGGCAGACACTACTTTACGCCGCAACTAAAAGTTGGGTTGGTAAAAGGTTGTCAACACAGGTCAACAGTGCCCTGACGAAGCGGTTCGGCATGAATACGCCCGAGCTTCTTGTAGCGTTTCACCAAGTACCGTAAGATTAACGACGCATGTTCGACCTATCAGCCCGTGGAAAATATTTATCACCTGTGCGTGACGTCCTGTGTTATGAGCTACCTCGGCAGCACCCAGCATCGCGATCAAGCAAAGAACCAGCCCCGAGAAAATGCCGAGCATTTTGCGAACCATCCACGACACGTGTATAGTATCTGCCACACGTTGTAGGCAAACCATTTGCGCAGAAAGACAGGTTATCCACGTAACGTTTGGGATTGGCATTCTACAGCAGTGCTCTTTCATGTATACTCGTATGTTGTATTCAACTTCCAGGCTGGTAAAATGCATTTTCAGAGTAGTGTTATCCTATTATTAGCGCAACGATTTCATGCTATACGCTATGTATATCCATCAAGGGCCGATTGACAGAACCGCAATCAAGGCCACCATGTGTGGGGTATCGTTAGCGTATTGTACGACAACAGCGCATCACGGTAATTTCGATGTACGTACCATATGAATATGTACCTTGTCTGGTTGAGGCCAAGCATGTATAAAAAACTATTAACTGGGATGCAAGCGGTCTTTGGATTAGCGCGGCTATCATTCGTTACTCGCCATGATCTGTCTCGTAGGGAAGGGACTTGAAAGGGTGGGATTGCCTACCATTACAGCGACGGCCATTGCGTTATCCGGGGATAAAACACACTCTTATACAAGCTATTTTCAACGGGAGAAGTTGTACCCGTACAGCTGCGCGCTACATGATCGTACCCGTACAGGGGGGCGCTCACGCTGGTCATAAACAGACGACAGCACCGAAGATGAGATTGTGTTATCGATATCAAAAGGGGCTCAAAGGGGTTACTATAAATAGACGATTCCGTCCCTGCCGAAACGCAAATGAATATGGCTTGGGGCATTCCCCCCCGATAGTATAGGGGAATAAAGCAAAATCGAATCGAGAGAACAGAGGACACGCCCCGGTGCTATGAATACTTACCAGCTTCATTAGGGGCAAGTGGTCTACAAGCGCACAGACAGTTGTACGAGCTGATTCTTGAAACTAGATTACAGTGTAGGCTATAAAATATACATAATTACTCGCACCACTCTGTAACACGGAGTACAGGGTGGCCCGAAGGCGTCAGGGTATCGCCCCAGGTGGGTTAAGGGGCGTCGTTTCTTTGCCGCAGACGTTCAAGCCTGGCAGCTTCCGTCTTGTGGGAGAAATATCTGCATGGCGTTCTAGTCCGCATGTTTCGTGTCCTGTACTTTGTGACGAACTACTGACGCACATCAGCGAAGTTTAATTTGGCGACAGAAAAAACAAGTACTGCACCTGCAGCTGTATTGTTCCCTATTCTTGTCGCACCTGACTTTGTACACCCGCTCTTGACAAATATATTTCCGGAAGACCTAGGCAGAGGACGAGGCTGACAAAGGGAATGTACGTGTTGTGTGTGAGGGGGGCGGGGGGGGACTACGATCGCCGCTGTCTATGCACGGAACACAGAGAAGAGCCTCAAGTCCAGACGTATGTTGTGCTGGCCGGATGTCGACAGACGGGTAGAAAGAGAACTCTCACACACGTCATCGCCCCGACATCCCGTGCTTTATCATCGGCTAATTGGGAACGGCTCTGAATATTTGTTTTGAGGAAGGAACAACCAATGTATAGGACTAAAGGTTTACAGTGTGTGTGGTTTTTCCAATTGAACCGTTCTTCCACCCGTCGACCCCAGCACACCCATTGTCCGTGCCGATTCTTCATTCCTACAAAGATACGACATATGTGGTCACAAAACAACGACAAAGAGAAACTACACTGTATACAAATGCCGAAGCAACAGAAATAAACAAGTTTAAATCGAAAGAAGAATGAGACAATGTTAATGCTGTGTCATATGCCGCACTCCACGGAGTTGTGGCAGACGATAAAAAAACAACAAACAAAACTACTGCTGTAGCAGTATAACAACATTATAGAGCAATACTAAGAGTGGAAGGAAAGGGAAAAATAAAGGGCAGGCAATCCAAACTACAAGAAAGCCACCTTCCACGCAACCACAGCAGTGTGTGGCGCGAGTAGCATGGGCGGGATCTACTAGTAGTAGGTATGGTACCTTAGTACCCTGCCTGCCGTCTCCTGCTTTGGTCAAACGTGCCCCACCTCGAGCAGGGGGTGTCGGGCCAAAGAAACACAGATAAACCAGCTCGGATAAACAAGCAAACAATTAAAACGAAAACAAATAGGGTCTTGTTGTCATCCACCCATGGTACAGGGTTTATTTCATAGGGACATGAAGGAAGACAAATAATAACAAATAAACATGATTACTCCTTCATTCATAAATATCTTCGAAATCTCACGCTGGCTTTCTTGTTAGCCTGATTATTACCAAGTGTTCTGTACGGTATTAGGCACGACTTAGCGTGAGAACAACAGAAACGACAACAACAACAGGCCGCTCTATCGCACTGAGCGTAGTATCTCTGTGTCGTAGTTTTGTGACCGCATAACTGGTACTTGTTTAGGATCAAAATCGGCACGGACACTGGGTGTGCTGGATGTCGACCGGTAGAAAGGAAGGTTTAATGTGGAGAACACACACACATCGCGGAAACATGGATAGTGTTCCGTTTAGTTAGGTTGTCAAGCGTGTGTACGGGTGGCGCCCAAGGGAATGGAGACAGAGGGTGGGGGGGTTCGTAGGGAAACCGCAGCGGACGAAAGCAGGAAAGAGACGGCAAACAGAGTAGGTACCAGTACCAGACCGACTAGCTGGTAGAACCTGCCTGTACTACCGGCACAAACCTGCCTCAGCTGGCTGGAAGGTATTTCTGGTGTGCTCTGGCTGCCTGTCCTTTCCTGTCGTTCTTAGTCTTGCTTTGTTGGCACTGTTTTTTTTCTGTTCATTTCATTTCATTTCGTTTCGTTTCATTTCATTTGGTTTTTTTAACTAGATGTCGCATCTCATCTGGGAGAAGCACGACACTTTTTTTCTTTTCATTTTGTCATGCTTTTGTTTGGTTGCTTGATTGTTGATTTGCTTCAGTATGTTTACTTTCTATTATTTTTCCTTTTCGCTTTTTTCTTTTTTCTCTTTTTTCTCTTGCATGCACCTGGATTGCTAGCAGGGTAGGTCTTGCCTGTCGTATATGGCGTTGCATTGTCTGCTCTGCTTACTGCACTGAGTGTAGTATCTCTGTGTCGTAGTTTTGTGACCACAGAACTGGTACCTTTTTAGGATGATGAATCGGCACGGACACTGGGTGTGCTGGATGTCGTCGGGTAGAAAGGAAGGTTTAATGTGAAGAACACACACACACGGCTCACGTTCATTTTTGTTCGTCGCTTCGGTTACGTTAAGCCTTTCCTGTTCAACGGCTTCGGTCTGACAGCTTGTCAATCAGGGTAAATTAAATTATTGTCATTCAGGCCTCTACACTTTTAAAGGCTTTATTAAATACTAAAATTCATACTAACATTACGTCGTATAAGTATTTGCTGCAAAATCCTGATACCCCGTGCCTATGAATATAATATTATACAGCAGTACCGGCCCGTTCATGAGAAAAAAACTCACAAAAAAGTCAGCGGATAACCTTTAGGAAAGTGACGCACTCGTGTTGCTGGTCTGGGCACAAGCCAGCATTCATTGTAAAGTTCTACCAGCGTATAGGGAAAACGTCTTCTCGGGGACCAAAACAACAAAACGCAACATACGAAAGTGTGCTTTCGCGCGCGCCCAGAATAACAACGTCGGCCTGAGCCCGATTTCTTGTGAGAGGGTCGGTACTGCACAGCTTGCCGCCCCGGTAGTCTAGTGTGTGTGTTCTTGACATTAAACATTCCTTTCTACCCGTCGACATCCAGAACACCCAGTGTCCGTGCCGATTCTTCATCCTGGGAAAGTACCCGTTCTGTGGTCACAAAAGAACGACACAGAGATATAGACTACGCTGCAGTGCAGTAAGCAGAGCAGACTATGCAATGCCATATACGACAGGCAAGACCTACCCTGCTAGCAATCCAGGTGCATGCGAGAGAAAAAAGAGGAAAAAAAAGCGAAAAGGAAAAAAATATATAAAGCTAACATACTGAAGCAAATCAACAATCAAGCAACCAAACAAAAGCATGACAAAATAAAAGAAAGAAAGTGTCGTGCTTCTCCCAGAGGAGATGCGACATCCAATAAAAAACCAAACGGAATGAAACGAAATGAAACGGACAGAAAACAGCGCCAACAGAGCAAGACTAAGAACGACAGGAAAAAGTGGGAAGCTTCAAATGCTCCTATTAAATAGCATTTGTACCCGAGTTCAAATCGTACACTGGTGAGGTTTACACTTTATAATTTGCAATCTATTAAAGAACCAATTATTGATGAGGGTACATCCGTAGCGTGGGTAGGCGGGTTTCGATACAAGCAGACAAGGGAAGAAAGTGCTGGAACCATCTCGTGATAAAAATGCAAGGCACGTACCGTAGTGGGGTGGGAGGAGAGAAGACCCTACTTAGTGACCCCAGATCTGAGATACGACTAAAGAGGGAGAGAAAAACAAATATCGAAGATAATAACTACAGCAGTAGATGGAAAAAAGAACACGTACATACGTACGTACCTGGTAGCCAATTCCATGGTCATCATCTGGCGACATCTATTGCCTGCCATGGATGCAGTTATTCTGTCGAAACTCGGCATTTTACGCGCGCGTATACGACATACCAGGTATATATGTTGGTTAGCGTTGTACCCGTCTGAACCATCGGTGGGTCGCGCATGTATTAGACCGGGATCTGACTTGGGCTATCGAGCCTGTCGCTTGTTAGGTTGGCAGGTTTTGAGTTGATAGAAAGCCCACCCCACGTCACACTGAACAGCTCTCCCTCATCAGTCCTTACAATAGCATCTTTCATCCGGTCTCAGCGTCAATATCCACATGGCTGGTCCGACTCCGGAGGTCAGGCAATCTCCTGCAACACTGTCTTCGGCTACTGTGCAGAGGATTGCCGGGAAAGTGTTCGTCAAGTTATTGGGGTCAGGACTAGAGACCAAGAAATTCCTTGAACCTCGCCTCAAGAAGGCTGGATATGCGACGCTTGATGGTATCCCTGCCTCGGAACTACAAGAGATATCTCGCGTCGGCACCGGTAAACTGACGAAAGACGAGTACAACTCACTGTCGGGTTCAGTGTCAAGTGTTCGCGACGTCTCCCGGAAGAACGTGGTCAAGCTCGCCAAGTCCTTCATCGAGAAGGGCTTCAACCAGGGCTTCCCACTCACCGTGGGCATCCTGCCAGTCCACGAGCCCCGCAAAGAGGTGAGCTTGGTCGATTGTTTGTTTCTATCGGAGTTGAGTTATATGCACGAGTTTGTAGCCGGTGCTTCTAAGTGTAGATTTGTTTGATACAAATATTTATACATTGTGCCACATCCACGTAACGTTGTCGTCGAAACACCTGTTGCGGATAAATATCACCCTATACTATGCTGTATGCATGGACTGCTGCTGCCGTTTTGCGTTTACAAAACGCTTTGAATGCTAGCAGCTCTCCGCGAAGATCGAACACAACCACACCCAGCAGAATATACTATATAACAGTGTACTGCTTTGACAACGGGCGAGGGTCAAGGTGGGGGGGGAGATACACCGACGTCCGTGTCGCCTCAATATACTCATACCCTTGTCATACCGTACAAGAATGTGCATATCTATAGATTTTTCGGCAATAATATATTAGGGAAATTGGCTGCTCTATTGTGGTGGCAAATAATGGGGATTATTGTCGATCGATGGGCGTTGCCCTCAGCATAGGTTGGGAGACGTGTCGTTGCCGGCCGCAATGGATTGTGCAGGTGATTCATCGGTAAGCATTGTCGCCCACAACGACAGGTTGTGCGCGGTGTCCATCGATGGGAATTGCTGGCCGTAAAACATTGCGTAGGACCTCAGGTGACATTGAAAGGGAGGACCGGCACAACTACGAATGCACCTATTATGCTTGCCCTGCTGACATACAGAGGCTATCGCCGTCGTACTCCAGTATACCTACGAATAGATACCCACGAAAAAGTAAATCGATATTAACGATTCGAACAAGTATCACATCACAGCTGTTGAGGAGCATTTATTGTAAAACGATTCGGCAACGTACTCACGATGTCTGATACCGTAGAAGTGGTACTCGCAGCATTGATTTGGATGTTTTTTTTTATATTTACAGGTTTTGTTTGTTGTTCATAGGCCTATTGATTGAGTAGAACGAACCGTGCAGAACCATAAAAACTCTGAATAGGAAACACTACGACTAAATCTGGTAGCGTCAATTTCGGTGCATAGTTGGCGACCGGTACAAAGTAACGACAGTTTGGCGCCCAGGATCGCCGTCATAATGTCATAAATCCTGGATAAAATATTGCTATGCCTCAGTATGGTTTAGTCTTTGCTGTTTCTTAGTTCGCATGTATCGCGCAAAATATATATATCTCGCGTAAGAGTGAACCCCCGAGATAACCTTTCCACAGATGCTCCCGATATACCTTATGCTCTTACCATACTCGCAGTATCGATAACAATTCGGACTGCAATTGCTGATGCAAGAACACTGGCGGCATGCATACTGCGATGAGGGCCTACATACAGCGAGTGCTGATATTCTGACCAGGGCAATGCCACGAGTACGAGCAGCACCCTCTGTATCGAGGTCCGAAACGCTTCTTTGTGCAGTATCCGCATGACATAGCTACATAATCAGTGCTCTTCTAGGCATCTATATCTTGTACGGGTAGGCCGCGGCACGGTTACCCGTGATCGCGGAATTACACGGCTACTCTTTCGCGGTAATCGAATGCGACGGTTGCCTTGCTACCGTAGAAGCAAGCCACGGTAGTTTCTCGGTTGGATCCGGCATTTATTAGCCGTCACTGCTTGCCTAAAACAGTAACCATAAACAGAGGTAGTTTTTACGGTTACGCTTCCGATGTAGGCGGCCGCAAAGGTACACGCGCTGTAACCTTTGTACGGTGACAAGCCAACACGGTACGAGTAGGGGTTGGGAAAATGTAAAACTCCATACTCATGATGGAGATATTCTCCCTACCCCACTATTGATATATGTATGTTCCTATCTATAGCCGTCTCTGATACTACAGTACCGAGAAAAAACACCTACTACTCGGCTACAGCGGAGTGTAGGAACAAAAGGGGGCTCCGAAACGTTCGAAGTCATGAGCGCGTTCGTTTCGTGATGCAACCACATGTATGCCTCACCCCCCTTGTCACCCAAGAGCCCCAGGACATCCTAGAGTCTAAAACGGACGAGCAATACGTTGGTCGTGTGAGCTCTTGGCATTAGAACTGGACGTATGCGGTGTTATGTCATGTACATACAGATATGGTGGTATTGTACGTAAACTAATATTGCTGCTGTAAATAATACGATAGATATGTTCTTCAAAGATATTTGTTTTATTTTTACCGAAGGCGCCCTTCAATAGAGACAACAGCATCCAAGGGAATATATAGAGAGAGTACGCACGTTTTCTCCTCTTCTATGGACTTCCCTCTCTCTTCTATAGTACCAATGTAGCCTATATTCCCCCTCCCCGCTACGGCTCCTGCCTTGTTTGTTTTTGGCGGTAATAGTACAGCGCTTTCTTTCCTACTTCAATGGCATCGAAATACCTGAGCACGATGAATAATTACGTGTAATATAGATGTGATATACACTATACTGTTATCACGTCCGACGTATCTTATTGGCTTAGCCCGTCCCACGTGCGACCTAATCGTAAGCCCGTCCGGACACGTTGGTCGAGTTTGAGCTCGATTCGAGCAATACAGGTCGAGGGGCAGGCACTCATGGTGTTTTTAGTGGCGAGAGCGCGTAACACGATTTCCCGGGTTCTACGCATGTTGTCTTACTTTGTGTGTATGTACTTCTCATACAGGTTACGTTTTCTCTAAGCCTTGCTCTCGTGCACACGGCCCAGAGACATGTGCCCAATACCAAACATACGCACGGTGCTGCTCGCTGCCTTCGTACTTAGGCACCAGCAGGGAACACCGCGCATGAATTCCTGCTGCGTCTGCTGCATGCTTATGCGGCTGCTGTTCGCGCGGGTACTAGGTATTAAAGCAATCAATAATACATGACGACTGACGCTCCTCCCGCAAATGATTCATATTTCCCAAACGTCATATAGTAATTCCATTTCGTTAGAGCATTTTTTGGTTGGCTAGTACGAGCATAGCGAAAGGTATTGTTTTAAGGCTGTATACCCGATAGAAATCCTCGGTAAGATACCAACAATGAAGAGACCCTTTAATGGCTGATACAAAATAAATTACAGTACCTGGTAGCGGTTATAGTCGTACGCATAGCATGGAAAATAGGGCATTTGCAAAATTTACGTCAAAATGGAAGTTTTTGTCTTCCGTGCTACAGCGGCAGCGGTAGATGGCTATTATATACTATCCCCCTCGTCCTCATGGTGACGTGGCCGTGCAGTGCTATACCATGCCGGGACTCAAAACGTAGAATAAGGAAAACATGATGACAAGGCAACATGTGTTTTCTAAGTGCACTGGCCTCGGTGCACGATCGAGTACCCGGCCGGGTTACTTGACCTTCTCTTGTTCCCCGAGACACGTAAACAGTGTGACCCGACCACCACAAGCCGCGACAAAACACCACCGCAATATAAACATAACGCAACATGGTACGACACACAACCCAAACACGCAACACCAGGGCACTCCACAAGGCAACACCACCACGAAACGTTACCTAACAACACCACCGCCCTAAAACAACACTTTGCATCGGGCAAATTCTGCATGCATGCCTTACCTGTGTGAACCATACGGCAAATAATGTGCATTCCCTAGAGTGAAAACATGAAGATCATTCATGCTCGTAGAAAAAACCTGGTGCCTAATATTGTTGTTCTTGCCATCTGACGATGTGCAGAAACTGCTCCGGCATTCCTTACTCGTCCCAAAGCGCACCGTTCGTTGGCTTGTCTGGGTATAGGACTAACACTATTGCATCCATCCCTTTCGCCGTTCCGGTTTTTGCGCCCTTGTTCATAATTTAACAATCAACAGTATCAGACAACGGTTGTGGGGGGGGCGCACCGACTCCAGGCCCTTAAATTTTGCGATGCAGACTTCCGCCTGTACGCGAATGGGGATACTGCGCAATTGCCATGGGAGTCTTCCCCGTACTCGGCTAGTCGACGGCCTCCTTGGCTTGGGGAGGCCCCGGTCACAATCCATTTTTTTGGAGACGCTGAACGGCTGAACCAGTGCAGCGTGAAAGTAGGCCAATCCCAGAACGACCTCCACGAGGCAACTGCGCGTTCGAACTTCTACGACACCATCTACTACGTTCACCTACTGAGGTGAGTGCCAATCGGCCACTACTAAGCTGAATTATTAACGTTAGTACTGTGTTGATGTTTTGCCTAAAAGCACAGTTCCCACACATCCAAGTCCAAGTCGAACATAGTGTCACTACTTTATGTACCCCGCGGAAATAATTTACAAAGAAATATTTGCGAACAATACATATCCCTCTCAATAGGCTGCGAAAGTGCGTACATACGGACTCATCCCTGAGTCTACTGGGTGGATCTTGTACCATGTAGTGAAACGACGTATTCGTAGATACTAACTAAACGGAGGAGACCGCTGTGGTATTTGTTTGCGATATTGCGCATTTCGTCGTTCGAAGTGTTTTATTTCGATCGCGGTGCTGCTTGGAGACATTCAGAACACAACGCTGCGGGCGAGGTGCGGAATATAGGTATTGAGGATACTACGGGGCGCTGCAGTGTTCGATCTTCTACAGAGCGACGCCGTGTTCTCTGAAGACACTGTAGAGTCTTGCATTACAATTTTCACAGAGGGTACACTTGTTTCAGTTATTGTGTAGTCGGTTAGGTGTTTTTCCTAGAATCGTGAAGCGCTGTGCCGGTTTAAGTTATGGTCATCCCTAACCTACTGTTCGGTGTTGTGCGGTTTGACACGAGGTAAATCGTACCGTGCGGCTTAGCTCGATCAAACACCATATTATCGCACAGTAAGAACAACACCGCACCAAAGTATTGTCAAAGTGGCCATTTGACTACAAAAATGATCATATACACGGTTGGCAGCCGCGATCGACATTGGCAGGGGCGCTAGGTAGATTCGTTGCAAGTTAGTTACGCGAATGCGATGCATCTTTCTGAACGTAAGCACGCGGCGTATAAAACCTACACAGATCAGAGAGGAAAGTGAACATGGGCCGGCGAACTTGTCGGTACATGGTGTAGGCATAGCTCTTGTGTGGGGTGTCCGCTCGCAGGTACATATAGCTATGCTACTCGATACCAGAAGCATTATTCCCCCGGCACCCTGCACGTGCACACTCTTGTTTCGTTGCAGTTATGTGTTTCCTATATTCCCTATTGTTTTGGTTGCGCAAGTGAGGTCACAAGTTCTATGACTGTACAATATGAACACACCATGGGTTTTACGCGAAAGTTGATGCTTTGGTGGCCTGATCCTTGCCGGTGGTTTGGTAGGTGTGCCTCTCTGGGGTTGTACAGTGTGCGTTGCAACATGTTTTTCGATGTGTCAGACTATTGTTATGTGTGCCGTGTGGTCGGGGGAGTTATGGTGGCGCTCGGGAGCAGGTTGTGTTAAAAAGCAACATTTTCGCACAATCATACAACTTGTATACTAGGACATCACCGTCTTTATCGCGACGGGGTCCACCATAGACAAATAAGGACAACACCTTAATTTGCTCTTGGAGGTCTGGATTCCCGATTGTTGTTTCACAATTTGGGAACACACAGCGCTACACAGTGTCAGATGGCCTATAAAATAGCAGCCCCAATTCCATACATACCTAAACCGTTGATAGTATATTCCAATCCGGATGCAGTTTGACGATTCAAATTACATGCTTATATGGATTCCACTGTCTCATTGGTGACACTCCCGAAACTATCTCTCGTTGCATGATACCGGCAGGGAGAACGGGAAGGATAGGGAAGACATCATGAAAAACTTCCCGGCAGGTGTGCGTGAATCCATGCACAAAAAAATGCTCGCGCTCGAGCCGGTGCTTTTCAAGGGAAGATTTCCCGCCATCACACCTGTGAGGAAATTCTACATCAACCACTACCACTCCCCGGCTCCCGAATTCTTCACTGGTGACCGCTTCGCCACGGTGAGAACCAACTGAGCAAGAAGTGGCGATAGCTTCGCCGACAGATTACATCATGCGTTCATGATGTGAATAACCCATGCGGTGACTACAGTGCTGCATTGGGACAACGTCGAATGCGTGGTTTATGTTTCGGACTTAGACTATGAACATTTAATCGTGTAAACTTGAGGAACAGTTGTCCGTTATTGAACACGGTCAACACTTCGAGCATAGGTGTACTTGTTGCATATGGATCATCTTCCTGATTATAACATGACAGTATGCCCTCATAGTTTACTATACGAGGTATGTGGTGAATGAGCTGTCAGTATCCTGTCATGCAATCCCAAGCACGAGGTTCAGATAACAGGTAGGACATGCCACTCGACATCGTCGTACAAACAAATATCTGAGTAAACACACCAGCAACCACAGTGAGACTCCATGAAATACATACCTAATCAGTACAATATTTCAGTACAACTGGTTGTTGCATATATTGGTCTACCGTACAGACTTAGGGTTACACCCCACCCCTAAAGGTATTGATAGATCCATCAGGGCTACCACGACTGCCACCGGTAGTTAGGAACACGAGACAAGGCCGAATGCGCTCGAAATAAATATAAAACAAAGCAGTGAACGACCCATACACAATATCACTCCCATACGACGTACAAACAAGGCCCCTAGTTGAAGTAGACGATTGTGTTCGAAAATGGATAACCTGCTACTCTGATGCGAAGGCAAGTAGCGATAACATGAAGCATACAGCAAGCACACACTCATGAGGCACAACAACAGCTGTTAAACCCACAAGTGTTTTCCGGAGGTTTTTTCACGTGGATAGTAAACGTTATTATTACTTCCGTGGAAAATAGTTAATTTGAGACAACGTGGACTTATGCATTCAGTACATCGATTGGAACCAAACTAAGTCCCTGTCACACCGCGATAAACCACAAAAACCAATCGACACCCACACGAACACGTCACATAGAAAGTACAAAGCAATGAAACATGCTTGATATATCGTGGATCAGAGTGCGAACCCCGCTACAACACGATTATTCGACGATACCGGAAACCAGGTGTGGTTTGTATGTTATAGGTATATGAGGAGAGGCCTGCCCGATACTTCCTTGCGCCGTGTGCCGTCGTCAAATGAACGTAGCCACAGTAGACTACGTACTTGTGGGAATAGGTGGCGCACAGCTCTCGCCGACGAATATCAGTACACAACAAGCAGAGATGCTGCTTGGATATCTTGAATTACATCAAAAATAAATCGCTCTCTTACTTGCAGTAGAGAGGGAATTGACTACACGCACACCCTAACTAGCAACAGAATGTGCGCGGTACACCAAATAGAAGCGCTACATGAACCCAAAGCCAAATACCACCGCAATCACAAACAAACGTACAGCGGCGCCGCTGCCACAAAACAGCATCGCAGCCACCGCGACGCTACGAGTTCCACGCTCTAGTTCAATATTGCTCGCTTCTGGACCAGCCGGGTGGAAGGAACTCCGCCACTTCACAGCTATTTACTAAAACAGTACAACCAGGTATACATCACGAACAATCCATGCTGTCAAAGAACGACCGTGCGGAGTTAGCAGTCCGACTCTTTCGTTGTTGGAAGCCTGTGTGCTTCCCGATAGACAGTCGTTGAAATAAAATCTGTACCGAAAACTACATGCACAACTCCTGCTGCACTCAAACCACAGCTACCGATTCTACTACGCCCAGCATAATACAGGGGTTGACAAAACAAGCCCACCTTCGCCATCAATCATTGATGCCTAAAGACGACGGTGCACAATACAGTTGCAGACGTACACGACGCGTGCTACGATGATCGTATTTATTTAATGATAAACTATTACCTGCACAACGGTGTTTTTCAACCCTACTTCATCGGAATGCCATTGGTGTCATCCTATACATGAATCGTCGGATTATCGTTCTTTTCTTTTACCTGTACGCATAGTGTAATCCGTACAAGACCATTTTCCAAGTCTGTTTTCGGTGAAGAACTTTCGAAATACGTCCGCTTGGAGGGTGAGACCACAGCCGTCACCAGCAAGGGTATGCGAATTGAATATTGACTGCGCGGGAAACGTTTCGGCCGAGTATGAAACAAACCGAGTTACGTATTTCGGACACCATAACCGTTCATTTACACTGTACACGTCAAATTGGTTGCGTGTTTTTCATTCAATAAACACCACGAAAAAGCTACGTATGTAGCTCGCCGAAAGAGATCGTTTGTCGACCTTTATTAGTGTGCAAACGTATTGGGTGGAAATCATTAAACGCGTAATTCAACCATACGATGCGAGGGGCCTTTCATGCCTTGTTGCCTTAATTTCTACAACCGCTTCAAATCACACGGACATCAAGTCCGGCAATTCCCGAGAGCTCTGAAAATCCGTTCAGCGGCTATTTTTGTTTACAAGAACCGTTTCGAAGTATTTTGACTAATAAGGTCGGCTATCACTATCAGGAGAAAAGTAAACTTTAGTGCAGGGTAACAGACGGGGGTGAAACAATTCACGGATCAGAGTACCAGGCTCAACAGGAAGCTTCCATACAAGCTTGTGCACGAAACTACCGGCGGTGGGGGTTGGATATTATCCGAAAAACTCGAATGCCAGAAACCTATATGGCAGTACTATGATACCGTCTTGTAATGCACAGTCATGAAAGCAGAATTCCAGCCCCCTTCTTGCTTGGGAAAGTCGGCGGTGCTTGGGTTGCAATCAACGAATTATCGTTTTCTTGATACTGTTGCAGAGCACTCCTCTGCACATTGCACACGTTTTCTACACTCATGTTTCTTGTAGAAGGTGTTTAGGTCAAACTTTCCAAGCAACATCTGCAACCCTCGTCGTATGTTCTCCTCAACCCTCTACAGGTTAGTATCATACGTATCTAAACATGAGATCATAACGCCTGTGTTCCGAACGCGACGCCACGAGGGGCAGATACAATAACTCACCAAACACAAACGCCACCGCCATACTATTGGATTCGGCATAACGTTTGGTTTTCTTTTTCAGGGGTTCTTCCTTCCGCACCTTGTCTGAAGATAAAAGTCAAGTGCTTTCCCTTTACTGCCAATAGATACGTCCGTTGGTGAACCAACCATAATTAATAACTGAATCGACTTCCTACGGTAATTGAATAGAGAACGCGCGACAACCGCTATCATTTCAATTACCGTAGGAAGTCGATTCAGTTATTAATATCTCTAGAGCGTGTCCGCTATACATCATTCCGGGTTTATAGGGAATTCTGAAAAACGATGTTACTTAAATGCCGATTAGACATGGATTGATTTGCGATGAAATCAACATTTTGTATGTCCCTAAGTATTTATATTCAGGCCGTACGCTAAGTGTATTGACGTCGTGGAGTAGACAGAAGGGGTTCATGTACAGACGTAGCACACACTATACCAAAAACAGTGAATGCGATACGCACCCCAAGTCGATGTGAGGACCCTTGCGCCCGTCTTGTTTCAAGGGTAGGAATTACTGTACACTTCGCATGAATACCTCGCACCGTTGAACGAGTGAAGTACGGCGACTTTCGAAACCTTCGCGGCCACACCAGCGGCAAACGTTCACCTAGCCACTCCCCCTCCGTCACGTTTTCAACGTAAACAGACAGCTGCGAAGGAGGCGCGGATGCCTTTTGAAGACCACACGAACGTCACCCTGGACAAGGAGTTCGGATACACGGTATTTGCGCGGCTTGCCATCTTGCTCCAGGCGATATCCACGGACGGTGCGAGACCCAAGATCGGAGACGGACTTTCCAAGACAGTCATTTCGGGTTCCCCTCTTTCCCAGATCAGCGGACCGTACTCAAGTGCTCTTGTGGGTGTGTTCGACGTCGTCAGCGCCGCTGTGACCACAACGGACCTGGTTAAGGTGAGCACACTCACTCCAAGGCAAGGACACTTGTATACCTCATGGTATAAGGCGCGCCGCGTATGAGCCCAAACTCGGGGTTCAGCGATTAGCCTGCAGAAAATAATACAGCACGTACTTCGTAAACATCCATCAATAACAACTAAATGAAGCACTTGCGGTAAGCCTCAAACGTTTCTAGATGTTTCGATCGAAATTGTCTCACTCCCATGTATCGGGCGTCTTCGCCGCCGAGGTGTAAAAAGCGCGATTCCTGTAAACGAACGAACGCCTAAATGATAGCGGGTGTTCGAAAAGGTCGTCCTTGATTCACTTAGTCCATCGTGCAGAGTTTCGACAGTCGGTAAGGGCGCCTGCTGTCGCATTATGGCATTCATAACACCATCCGCACCGAAGACTCAGTGATGTAAGCTTTAATATAACTACAACAGTCTTGATAATATAAACATTACGGATATTACCTGGGGCGCCGAATAAATACCTTCCCATTGCACTTGTCTTGCTGAGTTTCATATTTTGTCTGGAGTGTACGCGGTCCTATACTGTACACGTTTGAGTCATGAAGCATGCTACGATAGAGGTGCACCATGTATTTCCTGAGCTCCTCACTTAAGGAGCCCGAAAACACGATTTTAGAGGAAAATAAAAAGTGCTGCCGGATGCGAAATCTCATGACCAAGGTATATTCTGAAACAGTATTCGTCACAAAAACGAAAGTCCGACGAATTAGGGTTAAGGAGTCCGATCGTTCAGAAAACGATTCAGCCAAAAAGTGCTGCCTCCACCGTAGCACGCGTCTCATGGATTAGGTCACGGCAGAACACCACGGGGCTGTTTATTCCCAGTGCATTGTTTCGAACAAAGTAATTCATTGACGCAATCGTCGTGACGTGCATCCAGGTCTTGCGGTTACAAGGACCGGAAACAGCTGAAGGCTGGACTAGTTCGGCGCCAACCAAGCGGATGTGCCCCGGCGACCTCGGCATGAACGTCATCAACAAGCTCTTGATGGAGTACGCCTTCATCACGCCGGCAACAGCGACGGAGTGTGCCCACTTTGAGGTCCCCGAGGGCGCGGCGCTGCAAGACCCCGTTGTGGAGGCGGTTATCAGCTTCTCCAACCACTCCGTCGACCGACAGGTCGTCTTGGATCGCCTGTATGGATCGGGAACATCCTCGAGTGTACTAGCCGACTGCACCGCACGCGACGATGGGGACAGTGAAGAGGACGCCGACGACGCCAGCAACTGTCGGGTCGAGGGTGGTGAGGACTCCGACGTCAGCGGTAGCCGGCCGCAGGATGCAGATTGCGCTCGAGACTACGATTCTGGGAAGTCTGAGAGCGAGTCCGACTCGGACGACGATGACGCCAGCAACGAGGTGAGATGGTACAATATTTTCCATGGCAAGAGTTCCTGATATGTTGATCGCCCGTTGATTAGTCGTTAAGTTAGACTGTTCCCAGACGAAACCGCAACATAGTGTTCATCGCTGGAACAAAACGCGTCAGTTTTTTATGTGTACATTGCACCACCTTGTATCGCACTTTTGTGAAGTGTACGGCTACAGCCGTTTTTTTTAAACAAGATTGATATGCCGGGGGAGGAAAAGTATTATGAACGCAGGTTTGGTGTTTGATAAACCGTTACAACACTAAACGGCAAGAGGGAAACACATCCTCCGTCGCGAAACCGTAGGGCATAAGGTCGTGAGCAGTTGCACAATCAAGCAGAAGAACTGCCTGTCGTTCAATGTAGGCAAGTCCGCACTTGACTGCACTACATCAATAACATGCGTATTACGACACCGTCGTTCATATGCATAAACGTACAAACGAGGTGCCGAAGCCGGCCTCACTTGCGGTTCTCTGTAGGGAGCATCACACCCTTCATGCGACTTGCCGAACCCGTAAAGGACCCAACGAGTTTGGCAACCTAAAATTCGGCGAATACCCGCCATGCCCCATCCCTGTATGCCAGGTACAAGATCATCTGCTCAAGCTGTGCATGACAATAAGCGCGCTTGTACACCCACGTATAATCCCTGTATATTAACGATTTACGGGGTATAGGAGATTTATGTTTTATGTGCACGCTCTCAATATTTGCTAAACTGCTTGTCGGTATATACTGCTCGTCTGGGGTGTTTATTTACCACAGGAAACCAGAACTGAGGCGGAAGGTGACATCGATCGAGAGAGCGTAAAGGGTACTCTTTGCCACACAGGACTTACTCGTGTTAAGGCCGAAGATGTGCCTGTTGTCCTGCGGGACGTTGGTTACAAGAAGGTTAAGGTTCACACGATCGTCGTCAACGAGGACGACCCGAAGATCGATCTCACTGTGCGCGAGGTCGAGTACCTTCAGAAAACTGGTTGTCTCCACGACAATCCGGTGATCATGTTTGTCCACCACGGGAGCAGGACGGTGGCGGACCACGATTCTGACTCGGACACTGAGTCCAACTTTGGCTCAAGAGCAGACGAGATGGAGAAACGGATGGTAAGAGATTAATCTCGAACAGTAATGTGTGTTGCAGAAGTGTATAACATACACTGTTGTTACGTTGAGTGAAAATCGTGACAGTTGTTGTTAAAGTAGTTTAGGTTGACGAATGATTTGCACGATTTTCGCCGTATTAGATTTTGTCAGAGGCCCCTGCGGCAGGTACACCATTCGACCAAATAAAACTGCACTAAGAGCACTAGGACGTACATAAAACGTCCAACCTTTCAAATAAAACGGAGTTAACCCATATCAGAGGTGTAAACAGAGGGCGTAGGTTTTCAGCAATCCGTTTGCGGGAAAGGTCAGGTCCTTCCAATGCGTTCTTAAACCCGACTACCTACTGCACAAGTCAGTTTAGTCAAATTTATCTAGAAACTTGATTGGTTTTCATCCAGCGATGTCGTTGAACTTGTTAAATAGACAACACTGGCCGCCACTGGCACACTACAGGAGCGAATTTTTGACGGGGGGGGGCGTACGGTTGTTTCAAGCGAGAGTACGTGTTAGGGGCCTACGAATGTCCTACATTCAGTAGTAGACGCACTGAATGCTTACACGAGGAACGTTTTGTAGGATCCAGTTATACTTAAGAACCGATTCCGGAAAATCTAGCTTTCTAAACAAGACTTATGTTTGGGGTCTACAACTGAAGCCCGGGAGATGTACCCCCATTAACAAGGCGCGTCTGTTGCCAATGTTTTCGTGGTAATATAGCGTGGATGCTGCCGGGAAACTAGACAAAACCCCATGCACACATCAAGGGCACGGACCCTCAGGTACATCGTACGAAAAGTAGTGCTTGTTTATGCCTTATACAGGTGATATTGTCCTCACTGGGTACGATTCAAAAAGTATCATGTGAACAACTACTCCACCAAACATAACCATTGCCGTCACTTTGATAGACGGTGGCTAATTGAAACACGTGTCAAGTTGCGCACAGATAGAATATGTACGAGTGATTCCCTGATTGTTGAAAAACACAATTCATAGTTGACGCATGCTTCGCGTTAGGCATAACAGGCTCACCTGACCGAGAAAGAATGCCGGCGTGTGGTCGTGCGGGCGCAAACGCTCGACAGTGCGATCTACTCCTCGACCTACCGGGGAAAGGTTCCCGAAGACAGTTACGTTGTGGGACTGCCCACTTCAGCCCAGGAGGAGATCCACATCGAGGTTCTCTCGTTTGGAGACAGAGGGACACCACCACAGGTAAGCGGTGCTTCATCACTCTTTTATTCAACTGAAATCGCTGTAGACTGAATCAGCTGCAGATAGTCAAACTCTCGAATGGTGGGCGCTGTAAACGCTAGTTTGCATTGAAATGTATGTATTTACCTCGAACAATGCTAGCGGAAGTCTATAATTATCACTACAGTGGGGGTCCCTCAATAAGGCGGTCTGAGTAAGGCGGTATCCCGATATAAGACGGTCAAAATCGATTGGCACAACTGGAACACGCAGTAAGGCGGTTACCGCCTTACTGCGGGGTGGTTTCTCAATAGGGCGGTCTACCGCCTTACTGAGGGCGGCCTAAGCCTCCGCATCTGTACATACACCCTTCGCTTCAGCAGGAAAAACAAGAGCAAATACCAGCCCTCCAGGACACACCACCAGTACATACCAGCCTAACCCTAGCGCAGCAGAGTTGGGCTGCATGGTTCTGGTGACGTGTTCCTGATCTTGTGACAGTAATGCTACACAGATGCTCTGAGTACCTTCGAGTAAAGTAAGGAGTATTGGAGATAAAATACTTTAGTTACTTCATGTACTCGCAGTATTTGGGCTCTATGCACTTCGGAATACTGCTCGTACTCGGGAGTACTTCGATATTCTGTACTGCCCCTAACCCAGACCGGGCGGACAACCAAAGTCCTGGCAGAAATGCCTTGCTGAAGACCTCAAGGTGTTTCAAGCCTCCAAGGGGTCCACGGCACAGGTCCCGTTGGTGTTTGGAGTAGAGACCGCAGTATGGACCATTGCAGCAACTAAAGTGGGCAAGTGGCACAGGGGGGTCCTCGAAGCGGCTGAACAGTTCATGATCCGGTGGCACAAGGTAGAGGCGGAACTGAGTAGACAGCGCCACGCATCCGTTGCGGGGGGTGCAAAAGGGAATGGGAAGGGGGGGGGCAACAGTCGTACGGAAACCGCGGCTGATGAGAGCAGGAGGGAAACAGCCGACAGGGTAGCAAGGTACCAGGCTGACTAGTAAGTCCCACCTAGACTACCCGTGCCGCGCACCTCTGTAGCCGCTTCGAACGCGGCACTGTTTCTGGTGGTCTTTCTTTCCCTTTGTTTGTTTGTTTGTTTGATTTTTTTCTTATTTTTCTTTTTTTCATTTTTCTTTTTGCTTGTTGTATTGCCTGTTGTTGCTTCTCAAGGGGGGCACGACAGCGATGCTACAACCCCTCGCATCATTTGCTTCGTTTACTTTGTTTCACTTATTTATGTTACCGTGATCGCTTTTGCCTTTGTTTCTCCGCCTTCCGTATTTGTCCTAGGACTTTCTTTGGTGGCTTAGCTACGTACGTATTCATTTTGGTTTTGTCATTCCCCGTTCTCTTTCCGGGACTCTCGTGTGTTACACGAGAACGAAACGGAATTGAGTTGGAAGTGCCACGTACCCGTTGTATGGGTGGCGCCCAAGGGAAGGGAGACGGAGGGTGGGGGGGGTCATAGGGAAACCAGGACGGACGAAAGCAGGAAAGAGACGGCAAACAGAGTAGGTGCCAGACCGACTAGCTGGTAGAACCTGCCTGTACTATGGGCACAAACCTGCCTCGGCTGGCCTTCGGTGTGCTCCGGCTGGCTGTCCTATCCTGTCGTTCTCAGTCTTGCTCTGTTGGCGCTGTTTCGGTCCATTTTATTTTCTTTCATTTCATTTGGTTTTTTATTGGAGGTCGCATCTCCTCTGGGAGAAGCACGACACTTTCTTTCTTTTTTTGTCATGCTTTTTATTTGGTTGCTTGATTATTGATTTGCTTCAGTATATTTACTTTTTATTATTTTTTCTTTTCGCTTTTTTCTTTTTTCTCTTTTTTTCTCTTGCATGCACCTGGATTGCTAACAGGGTAGGTCTTGCCTGTCGTATATGGCGTTGCATTGTCTGCTCTGCTTACTGCACTGAGTGTAGTATCTCTGTGTCGTAGTTTTGTGACCACAGAACTGGTACCTTTTTAGGATGAAGAATCGGCACGGACACTGGGTGTGCTGGATGTCGACGGGTAGAAAGGAAGGTTTAATGTGAAGAACACACACACACACACACTGCAGATACTGCCATACTTGGAGTAGTTTGGGGTCCGATACTGCGAGTACTCCTTGTACTCGCAGTATTTGGGGCTTCGGTACTGCTCATACTCCAAGTACTCGGAGTATTCAGACCGCCGGTACTCCAATACTCTCAGTACTCGGAGTACGAAATGTACTCGATACTCGGAGTATACTCAGAGAGTGAAGTATATTCGGATCATCTCTGTCGTTTTGAAGACTCAGCCGTCACTCCTCCCAGATTCTGGGAGCTTGGGACTGGCTTATAGCAGTTCAAAATTCACAGATGCTCTCATTACCTGGAAGTATGATTAGAGTTTTTCGAGAAAAAACATCTTCAGGTACTCTTTCTGTACTCGCAGTATTTCGGTGTTCAATACTCTTAGGTACTCGGAGTACTCCGAGTAATTTACATGCTTGTACTCCGCGTACTGTTTGTACTCGAGAAGTACTGCTCATACTCCCAGTACTCGGAGTATTTGGGCCTTCAGTACAGCTCATACTCCAAGTACTCCGAGTATTTAGGTCACCAGTACCCTAAAACTCTCAGTACTCGGAGTACGAAGAATTCTAGATACTCAAGTAGGAGTATTGAGTATAGTCAGAGCATATATCTGTGTAATACTGACTGTTCTGGTGTGTGGCATCTACAGCAAAATGGTGTAGGCAGTAGGCGGTGCTAAGAGTAATTTCAATTCTGTACTGCAGCAGCAGTCGGCAGAGTCAGTTGTTTCCAATCACGTTGAAGCAATTATTCTGTCGACTCTGCTTATAATATATTATCTCCAACAGGTATTCAATCATATCAGGTATGCATCTGCGCTCGTTACTCACGGTGGAGCACATTTCCGTCCCTCTTCGTCGTCATTCCTTCGGCGTGTTGGGTTAATACATATTACCAGGTATAACGCCAGGTTCTACACTCTAGAACAAGGTAATTCACTCAGTAAGGCGGTAACTACCACCTTACTGAGGGAATCCCACACACTCAATAATAAGGCTGTAACCGCCCTATTCACGAGTAAGGCGGCTGCCCTCAATAAGGCGGTCATAGCGCTCTGGCACACCACCGCCTTCTTGAGGGACCCCCACTGTAGACGAACTGAAGGGGTGTGCGTCAACGCTTGGGTACAAAGTTGCGACTCACGTTAAATTTTATGGGTGAGCAAAGAGACACGCACGGTAACCTGACCCTATATGTGGAATGACAGACATCCATTCCTATAGCAACAGCAAAAAAACAAAGTCACAGTAATAGAACACACGAATGGGTTCCAGTTCGGGCGTTGGGCTATATTAAGAAAATGGACATTAAATCCTGGTCACAAATCGAGACTAGAACTAACAATGTTTCCTTTTATGTTCGTCGCGTACCAGATGACTGTCGACCCAAGGGATCCCCTGTGCCCATGGAAAAGACACAACGCAGGATGCCCTCTTACTCTTCGTGGGAAGGAGGTATCGTCGCTTCTGGAGTCGGAGATGTGGACTAGGGAAGTGGATACAACGGCGAGGAAGGTGGTGCGAAAGATTGTCGCCAACGAGGGATACCTCAAGCATACCTTGTCCCCAGACGTGTACACGTCCCTTTTCTGCAGGTTTGGGGTCAACGGAACCGCAGTCCTAGGGACTTGGGACCCATGTGGAGTGGTGCAAGCAGCAGCGGTTAGACTCAACCGTCATTCACTAGCTTTCCTCGGGATGCGTTCCAAGGTTGGACTAAACGCTCTCGACCTCAGAGATGTGCCGTTGCTGGGGCTACAGGGAGTGTCAAAGGCGGAGCTGACTGTTGTCATCAAAGACGGCGGAGACAATGTCAAGTCTACCGCAAAACCAGGGATGGGGCGGCACGAGGACGCCTCGGCGTCGGTAAAGGACACCGCACACATGCCAGCCGAACGCAAAGGCCCGGAAACAGCAAACGAGAGAATGACGTCCGATCCGTCCCCAGCAGGAAGCGTGACAGACGCACAGGTTGCGCAAACTCGGGACGGTGTAGGGAGTGGTTCTTCGCGGCCTTTAGGTCCGGCACCCACGCCAACAGAAACACCAGAGCGTCACACTCGTTCGAAGGGAACCGGCAGAGCCAAGCGCAAGAGTTCCGACGAGGCTAACAAAACCAACTCAAGGAAGAAGTCAGGGAAATCCACGCGTGATATTTAGGCAAGAACGTGACTTCAACTCCGGTCGGGTAAATATGTGCAATCGATATAGGTGGCGAGGAACTACTCGCGGCGCTAGCTGCCGATCCTTGAGGGTCGAGGATTTGAAGCGTTTATATAACTCGCTGCTGCTGTGGGGCTTGTTGATTACGGATCGAGCCGGAATAGACGCGGGTGCATTTCCATTCCAATTGATACTGGGTATAAGTGTGTCCCGCGATTTGTTCAGTTTCGATCGGTACGAACTTGACACACGCCGTGAATAAATAGGCTAATCTACGGCATTTGATTACATCTTCTAGACCTGCACTATATGCGTTGGTTGGTTACGGATTTGAACCGTTCCAATATATCGCGGGGTTTAAATTCAAAAGCGGCCTTGGTGTTTGTAGGGTTTGTTTTTCAGAGGGTGTCAGGATGCGTAGCGCTCGTGCCATATTTGATGGGGACAATATATCCGTGATCTTCTTTATCAATGGGGGGAGTTCGATCGGTACGAAGACGGATTTGTCCGTAGCGCTAGTGCAGCTTGATCGGTACGAAGATACTCGACCGGGCCGGAATAGACCTGTTTTTTATTGCACATTATACTGAGTACGCTGCGTATCCCGCGCGTATTTCAGTTTCGATCGGGTCGGTATGAAGTTGACACATGCCGTGAAGAAGTAGTCACTAGCACAGTCAAATTGCGGCATCGGCTGGTTCTGCAATAAATGCGGCTGATGGAATTTGGTCATTTGAACGGTTCCAATATATGACAGGGTTTTCATTCGAAAGCGCACTAGTTATTATAGGGCTTGTTTTTCTGCGGGTGTCAGGATACGTAGCGGTCGTGTCATTTATGAGGGGGGAAATGTACGCGAGATCTTTTTTATCGATGGGGGGAGTTCGATCGGTACGAAGTCGGTTTTCGACGTAGCGCTAGTGGCAGCTTGATTGGTACGAACCTACTCGATCGGGCCGGAATACACTGGCTTGTCATTCCACTTTATACTGAATAAGCTGTGTATCTCGTGCTTATTTCAGTTTCGATCGGTACGAAGTTGACACACGTCGTGAGTAAATCGACAATAACCCTTTGTCAATTTACGGCATCGGCTGGCTCTGCGATAAAGACGGCTGATTGAATTTGATAACTTGAACGGTTCGAATATATCACGGGGTCTTCATTCAAAAGCGCACTAGCTATTATAGGGCTTTTTTCTGAGGGTGTCAGTATACGTAGCGCGCGTGTCATAGTTTATGAGGAAATGTATCCGTGATTTTTATCGATGGGGGTACTTCGATCGGTACGAAGGCGGTTTTCTACGGATCGCTAGTGGCAGCTTGATTGGTACG
>MEHQ01000650.1:0-137662 GCA_008828725.1 Saccharina japonica
ATCCCCGAATCATAAACACTTCCATACCTTTTCAAATCTAACACACCGCGGACGAAAAATAGTGATCCCCCGGGTCAACACCGCCTCGCATGATGTGGAAATCCCAGCCCCGCCCGCCGACCGGTGATTGGCTAAGGCTCGAAAAGAAAGCCAGCACCACGTGGGGAGGATGTAGATGGGTCCCTACAACTCCAACAGACCAAGGACGAAAAAGTTGACCCCCCTGGTCGACAACACTCTGTAAGGTGTGGAACTCTTTGCTCCGGGTACGCCACTTGGTGGGCTGAAATTTGTAAAGCTGATATTCCTCATTAATGGGAGCAAGGAGGTTCAGCAAGTTAGTTAAACCCGATCTTATAGACCTATACGTTTTTCATGGCGTGCACATTCCACATGGATCACCATATACAGCCTTCGTTTGGCGAAGTCCATTATGTAAAGAAAGACGATTTGTGTGCTTGTATATACTACGCTATAGCATCAACAAAATCTTGAAATCACACACATGAACAAACTCTACAAATATAACTAAAAACAAATGCAACAACATGCAAGGGGTAAAACGAGACATACTCACCAATAGATTGCAACTATTGAATAAGACGGCACACAAGGAACATGAAAATACATCGATATTCAAGGGTCGACCGAGACCCAAGCGCCAACATATTGCAACTATCGGATAGGATGCGCACTAAGGAACACTACGTACAGCATCCAACAAACTAAACAAAATCACTCTCTTCACGCCCACCACGGTGGGATAACACAGACTGCACCGAATATGGCGGCTTCCTAGGTATTTACGGATACGCTGCTTTCTTGAAGCATGAGGCCATTCATCCTACACCATCAAGGATGTCCTACATCAACAAATCATAAAACGTAGCAGGGAGAGTGAAAGCCCTCAACCAGCGTAGTCTCCGTACGGTGCAAAGTACGTACAACCCATACTACAAACCAATCAATCAATGTTTCAGAGCACAACGTGAGAGGAATAAAAAACCCACCGGCCCGAGCACAGCACAGCTCTAATAGAGACCGACCTCTTACCTTCTCCTATATGTGTTTAACTTGCTACCATCTCTATTTGAAACCCTACGAACACAAAACATGGTGGGCGAGCCATAGCCGATGACTGAAAAAGCACGCCAGTACTCTATTCTCTCACCGCCGAGAGCTACGAGTTTACCCTCTCTGAAATTTAAAACAAGACGGGCGAGAAATTTCCTCTTCAGCAACCCAACCGCACGAACAACACTTCGATTTTGGTTTCAATCCCAATCCCACCCCCCCTCCAAATGAAGGGCGGGTCTTTTCTCCCCTTCAATCCAGTCCAATCCAACAAAAGAAAGTCGATCCTTCCTTCCTTCCTTCCTTCTCTCCTTACATCCGTTAATCCACTTTGCTTCCCCTTCAGGGTGTGACATGGATGTTTGTTCGTCGTGGATGGAAGGTCGAGGTGTCCTCATGCCTCGTGCACACCTTGCCAAGCTCATGAAAATGGTCTGTAAAAATGTATTTGTTTTACTGAGTCTCTCACGGAATACTTAATTTCATCTAGGAGCCTCGTCTGGACCATATATATGCTTCGCATACCCTTCACGCATATACCACTTGCTGTTGTATACGTGCCACTCTCACACCTCAAGACGGTTGGTTCGCCGTGGGCGTATTGCGTGGCGATGTTAACAACACCTACTCCACGCTTCTTACCCTCTGCTGGCGAGGTTTATGCACGTGGTGAAGCATATCCCGTGAGTGCTGGCAGAGTTTTTCCTGAGCCAGATAAGTTTGGTGCGAAACGAGTGCCTGTTGAAGGGAAGGCTACTTGGAGAAAACCCTACCTACCTTCGACGATTGAGTCTTCGGGGTTTGTTTAGTATTTCGCCCAATACGGACGTGTCTGCATCGTGGGGGGCCGCGTGACCTTGGTCATGATATCGATGGGGTGCGCTCTCTTGAACAACCGTTCCACCCAGCATGGTCAGCAACACATGTAAAACGACGGCCCGTCAGGAAGACGGAGGGCGGATGATCGGGATGTGGTTTGGGGCATGTCACTATTTATTTTAGATGAGCTTTGAGTACCCTGCCGTGTCTGATTTTTCTCCCGCTATGGATGTGTTTGCATCGTGTGGGCCTACGTGACATTGGTCATGAGACCAGTGTCATGCGTTCTATTGAAATAAGTACACGTCTATATGTCGCGAGGGGGGGGGGTGCGTATTTCATTTTCATGCATGGCCGTAGTCGTATGACCATAGACCCTCGCATCCCTACAATGCCGGGACGGAGCATGTCGGGTTGTCACCGACCAGGCAGACATTGCTAGTACCAAGCGAAAAGCGCCGGGCGAGTCGCATGAAGGGTGAGCTGCATCCTACTAAGAACCGCTTGTCAGGCGGGCTTGCATATGTATGACAGCTTCAATGAGTTAAATAATATATGGTGTGGCCACTTCCTGAGACAGCAATAGGAGCACTATGTAGCTGCCTCGTGGGTGCCTTACCATGTACACACTACATGATACGAACATTCCCTTTTTGCAGAGAAAAGGTTCTACACCCCGCACAAACGATTCAACTCAACCGCCAGCTTTGGGGACAGCCAAAAAATAAACAAAAAACGGCACGCTGGTTGTCTAGCTCACGCAGTGAGAGGAGTCTTTTACAGCTTCGTCGTCAACCGACGCCAACCCAACCTATACATACATAATATATTTATAGCGGGGGGGGTGGGGGTGGAGGTTGGTCATGTCGTTGGGGGCGTGTTACTACGAGCGTTGAGTACCCTGCCATGTCTGCCTTGTTTTCCAACGTACTAGTAAATGGGTACTCTTCGACGCCTCCTGTCCCCTCTTGTTCAGGGCGTGGAAACGACTAACTGTCCCCCTGTCCCTTCAGATTCGCACGACGCCGAAGGAAACTTTGCAGTGTTCCCTGAGTCACGTTGCTCGCGCGGGACATAGATTGCCGACTTAAGTGGGTATTTTGAAGGGCCCGGTCGCCCATACAGTGTCGAAAAACGCCATGAACCTACGCTTGCTCGTTAGTGTTGAGCCAACCATCGGGGTTCCACTTGGTCTTACGGAAATACACGAGGCCGAAGGTGATGTAGCAGTGTTACGACAGTCGTCATTGGCGCGTCGGGGATATATATTGCTGAACAATGTCGGCGTTTTGAAGGATATCGATTCCCATACGAGGCCGACCAAGGAGTCAAACATACCTTCGCTTCTTTGTATGTCGCCCATGGTCTCCCTATCGGTTAGACAGACTAATTAAACGGTGGAAAACCTGTACGCAGCATGCATTAGAGGAGTCTGTTTTCGCAAAAGACGGCCTCAGTCGCCACGCTCCATCGCACTCGCCGCATTATTATGTATAGCACATAGATAGGTAGAGAGATACATGAGGCAAGGGTACCTGATAGTACGCCGTATTCGTTCGCACTAACAAAAGGAAAAACCCAGACAAAATCCCGCTGCATTATTAACGTAATAAGCCATCGCCGAGACGACAGGAGCATGGACACACCGCGGGCAAGCCGACACCGCTTACGATGAAATCAGTCCCACTCGTTAGCCCAAGCTCACTCAATTATGTACACGCTGAGTTTGTGGAAATCGACCACGTACAGCTCTCGCAACCGATGATATAAGACGCCAACAGGTTGCTCTCCTGCATTATTGGTTTTCAAAGTGAAACTTGCTTCTATGGAAGCAGGTGGAAGCAGGTGGAAGCTTCCATGGAAGTCGTGCTCCACAAAACCTTGCAAAAAAGTGGTGGAATTTGCATGGAAACAGGCTCAAGATCAAGCTCCCACTACTTTCCACCACAGACGGGCGGGACTCCCCCCCCTTGCATATAGTGTGGCCGTTTGTTTTTCCGTGGAGATATTGGACAGTGTTCTGTAGCAAACCCCACACGGTGTCGACATCCTCTCATTTCGGTACGCCCAATGGTATGCTACACATTTCAATGTATCCTACAAAAGCAGAGGAGAACGTTTTTTGTTTTTTCGAACGCCACACCCGTCATTTCGAGAACCCAGACAGGGGGAGAGGTGGGGTGGCAAACTAAAACCAATTACAAATATAGATGAAAACAACTGTCAATGTCTCGATTCGTACAGAAACATCTCAACGCTACGATGTGTCTTTCATTTAGACCTTTTTAGGAGTGTGGCGTCTGGGATTCCGATCCGCGTGCTCCCCTGCCTAAAGGAGGACGTTTTTACGCCCACATTGTGCAGGGGGGGTCCCGGTCACCTGTGATTGGAGCAGCAGTGGAAGCTTCCGCGAATCCCTGGAAGCTTCCATTCGCTTCCATGGAAGAAGTGGTGACATCTTCCGTGGAAGTGGTGAAAGCTTCTAAAAGCTTCCATGGAAGCTTCCACAAGCTTCCATTATAAATGCCAATAATAATGAATGCAGGAGACCGGCGGGGTTTCCGAAGGGACTCCAAATAGTTGTTGCAGACACGACTCGTCCGTCCGTAGAGCGGGGCTTGCCTCGCCCCACAAGGCTGATCTGACAGGATGGCTCAATAGTCTGAACAGAACGTGTCTACGAGTACTCCCGCGAGTGCTCCACGTCGCATGCTAAGGTAGAGGCGCACCATGTTTATTTCCCCCCGAGAGGCTCCCTCGCTTGAGAGCTTACGGTATGCCACCTTATGGGGGTGGCGGCTTATTTGTCTGAAGCTCCACCTCACATGAGAGGAGCACTCACACGGCGCGGTCTGACCCGAAACAAGACTTGCGGTAAGTTTGTTTCCGCAGCTTGGTAGTACGTAGCGATAAAAAAAATCACTCTTAACTGGTCTCATATGTTTGTGGGGACAAACTACTTGCTGGAGTTAGTTTGGGACCTTTTTTTTCAGTTCTGAATGGGTTAATTGATAGCAAGAGCATCTCGTACTAACCGACGGCTGCTACCCTTGAGGAGAGACGCACGCTACGGTGGAGTTGTCACCATGCTTTTTCTGAGGCTCCTTTCCTCACTTGAGGAGATATATACTAATAGTAAGTAAAATACAGGTATTGCCTGCTTTGTTTAGGCTCCCCACTTGACGAGCTCTATACTAATAGTAAATAAAAATACAGATTTTTGGAGGAGACTAAAAAATGCTATATACCCTATGAACAATTCCATGCCCCAAGGGTCCATCTTAACGAAGACAGCAGCAAATTCAATTTTGAAAATAAAATCCTATTTGGATGTGATTTCGCAAAACAAAAATGGTTTGCGTCCTTTGGGGAATCGTGGATTGCTTGTTAAAAAATTTCTGAAATCGAAAATCGCAGCTTGCCTCTCAACGCCCGAGTGAAAAATCCAACGAGAGTAGACGAGAGCGAAGGGATGCGTCGGCGCGTGCGCCCTGACGCAAGCATACTCTTGCTTTTGGCCGCCCAGGCTAGGAAGCTATCTCTCTCAGGGTCTCCTTGGTGGGCGTAGAGATCCCTGAAACGTCACGGGCGAGACAGGGACGGCGACGGAGCTATCAAAGCCTTGAACGTATCCTGCTGTTTTTGCGTCGATCACTCGGTTTTTGGTCGGGTTGGCACATCGAGCTGGTTAAAAAAAGTGGGATTGCGACCGCCATGATTGGTTTTGAGGCGCCACCGCCGGGGTACGATGTGCTATGGTCTGTAGGCGTGGGCGCGGCTGTTGTCCCGGTGGCCTCGCGTCGTGGTTCACGCGTTGTCGCCTCGGTCGTGGTCATCGATGCGGCGAAGAAATGACCAGGTTGTACCGGGGGCGTTTGCCCACCGTGGACATGCCGGTCCAAGTCGGGCCAACTCCTCAATTTGATTTGAATTCTACCCAAAAGAAGGTCCTGCTGGGACCTTGTTGGTTTTTTGGTCCAATTCAAATTGATTAGACCGCAAGATCCTAATCTTTGGTGCTGGTGCGTGTGTTGACCAATGAAAAACGAATTTGAATTTTATTTTTTCCTAATTGAATTTATTTTATACTCGTTAATTCGGGCCCTAAGTATAACATGAAAAACGTTGAAACACAAGAAGAAGAAGAAGAAGGAATCTCCAATTTCCGACGATGTTGGGTTAAAGGAGCCCCCCCCGTCATTCATAACAAGTAAGTTTCAGTTTCAGCCTAGTAAAAGTGCTACGGTAGAGGGGTCGCTTTAAAGTTTATTATTTTCAGCGGATGAGAGTCACTCCGCCGAGTGACCACCATATGTCGTCGTGGTTTTTTAAGTCTTAACGCTTTACGTTGTCGAGATATGCACCAACATGGTATGCTTGCTACTCTGCGGCAACAACTTATTCCTGCGTCCAGTGTTGAGTGAGGTACAAAGCCACTCGCCCGAGTGGAGTAAACGTGGTGGTAGTGAAAATTAGGCTACCCCCCTACCTTAGCACCAGTCCTGAGTAACAGTGCTACGTGTCTCTATCGTAGCACGCGTCGACAGCTCAATCAGTCCGGAAATATTGCTCAACCCATACAGAACTGACAAGATGTCCGACACTAATTCCAAGTAGTTTGTCCCCAAATTCGTGGGACCAGTTCCTAAGGGGTTAAGAAGGCAAAAGGGGAAATTGCCCCCTACAGTACCTACCGTGGCATGAGGGTTTGTTGAGTTCTATACCTCTCACCCAAAACCTGAGGACGCCTGGTATATACGGTAGAGGCGCACCATGTTTTTTTCCTGAGGGTGGGTGTGGTTAGTCGCTTAATTGAGGAGCTTTCTACCCTCACCCACAAAACTGAAAGTTTGGAGGGGAAATAGAAGCGCTTACGTACTCGATGAGAAATCCCACGAGCCTGGACTGATTGTACACTGAAAAACAGTGGGTGCAACACGCAAGAATGAAAGACCGACGATTGCGGACTAAGGAGCCCGATCGATCAGAAATAATTTCAGCCAAAGAATGCTATATACCTCTATCGTACGAGTAGTACGCGTCTGATTATGCACAGGAAACTGTAAGTACTACCGGATGAACCCGTATGGCACAAGTAAGTATAAAACGAAAAGTATTGCAACACCAAGAAAACCAAATTCGGACGATGTTTGGGTTAAGGAGCCTTTACTAGGTTATTTAGAAAACGTTTCAGCCAAAAAAAGGTATACCATATACCTCTATCGTAGCACGCGTCCAACGTTCACCAGCCGCTACTTCCTCTTTTTTTGCTTTCTACCGCTTATTCGTCGGGATCCTTCGAGCTTTCGCCGGACCCCTAGCGCGTTATCAGGCGGTTTCGACTCTCGTGTAGCAAAACCGCGGGAGAGGATTTTCTCAGGTGCAACTATCGAAACATTGGAACAATACCGGGCTGCAATCCGAAAGCACGGGCCAAGTATAACACGTACTACAAGGAAATATTTGAACGAATTTTCGTGGCGCAGCGCCGAAGGGTAGAAACTTCCGAAGCATGCTCACCTGCACCCGTTTCGCCGCTTCCCCGTGGGTGCGTTTGGGGCTCTCCCGTTGCCCTGGCGGCGTAGTAGGTACTGTTGCTTACTTTGGTGCATGATCAGCCTCCTCCACCCCATATTCGAACCGTTCAAAGGTGCTTCGGACGCTCAGCTTCTGATGTTTGTTTCGAAGACCTGGTGGACCGCAGGGACCCGTGGTGGCTACTGCCATATATATGCCTGTTCTGCCTGCTGCTGGTAGGATCGTTCGTAGTCGGCACGCAGATATTGTGGGCTATGATACTTCAGGAACGAGAAAGTTAGGAAGCGGCCTGTGCGCGCTAGGTGGCAGAATGCACAGCCCACGAGGGCGTCCTGAAGGCAGCGTCCTACCACACCTGCAACGATATGTTGTCGTCAATGCGACGTTCATCGGCCGACCTACTTTTCTTTTTTTCCTTTTTTTTTCCTTTTTGTTTCTGGCGTATATTCGTCGCTATACATATACCGCCTGAGAACGCGGCAACGGGGGGGTTCCGGTGAAATAACGTGATCCGCGACGAATAGACTGCAGACAGTGAAATAGAAAAGTATCGGCTGGTGAACGTCGCATCAACGAGAAGATCTCGTTGCAAGTAGGACGCTGTTTTTGCGGCGCCCTCGTGGGCTGCGGAGGTAGGCCGATCTCGCGCAGGCCCCTTCCTATTATTTTCTCTGCTAAAACAGTCCACAACAAGGTTTGCGTGGCCGACTTCGATCAAATATGTGCCTACCAGAAGAAGCAGGCCGGGCAGACACACGTCAGTAGCCACCAGGTTCCCTGCGAGCCACCAGGTCTCCGACGAAAGCATCAAATGCGACGCGTCCGAATCACATATGAACGGTTCGGAGGAGGGGTGGAGGACGCTGATCATGCTAAAAACGCCAAAAGTGATACAAACAGTAAAACCTACGCCACCACGGCAATGACAGAGCCCCAACTACTCCCACGATAAAGTCGTGAGAGGGGTTGCAAGAGGGCATGCTTCGGAAGTTCCCACCTTTCAACGCTACACACCATGTATTCGTATGACACAATGATAACTCTTTCATTTATTTGCCTGTGCGCATTGTACTTCCCCATGCATTCGGATTGCAGCACCTGGTATAGTTCTAATATGATCTCGATCAAAATTGCACCTCCACAACTCTCTGCCACGACACAGTTTCAAATACACCTCTAAGTGCCCAATGTAAAAAACCAGGTGTATCTCTGTACATCTACATCTAGCTCTATTGAGTGAGGTGTGGGTATTTCACGGCGGGAAGGTCTGTTAGTGTATGTACGCTTGCAAAATTCAACAACAGTGCTCAGGAATCTAAAACAGGATATAATGTCATTGCTGTCGTCCTCCAACACACACCCAAGCAGTGCCAATTGAGCACTACGAGTACGTGTATGTATACCTGGTACGTAACTACAAGAGCGATAACACCAGCCGGGTACACACCACATAGTACTCCGCAAACGGTGGTCGGTGTAATCCTCGGAAACAAAAACATTTTAGCGATCAAATCGAGGGCGACCACAAAAACAAATTGTAGGACCAACGCTACCCCTCTCTCCTCCCCCCTGGATACCCCAAAAACATATTTTCGACGTATCGTCATACAAGCTTCCACAGACACTAATGTGGTGCACTGCTCGTTCACACATGCATAAACGAAGCCTATGTACATGTCTATCAGAGCATCGATTTCATCTGAGGTTGGATGATTAGGCCCTCCAACGGCTGAAAGAGGATGTGCGGTGTCAGGCTTCACATAAATCGCGAGGCGTTCTTGAGGGACTGCATTCGTATCACCATCTCCTACTCAACGCATCCCTTGATTTTAACTAAATATCGAGTACCCCCCCCCTGCTCCGCCTCAAAAGGGATGCGTGGTCAATGGTTAAATGACTAAGGCAAGCAACAAATGAGTACCCCCTCCCGCTCCCATTAACTCATTGAAGCTGCCACCCATATGCAAGTGCGCCTCACAAGCGGTTCTTTGTAGGATGCAGCTCGCCCTTCATGCGACTCGCCGAACACCTCACGGTGCTTCACGCTTGGTGCTAGAAGTGTCTGCCTGGTCGGTGAAGACCCGACATGCTCCGTCCCGACATTGTAGGGATGCGAGGGTCTATGGTTATACGACTACGGCTATGTATTAAAATCAAGTACCCCCCCTCCCCCGGAGGACCGAATCTGAAAAAACGGGAGTGTTTATCATGAATTTTGTCTTGTTGGGCGCCCCTCATGAAACAGATACTCCAACATATTGCTGGGAAGGGAATATGCGCTCTGAAAGCGGAGACTGACCGACGGCATAAAATAGCGAACAAAGAAATGAGGCAAGGGCCTCTAGTGCTCTTCTAAAGCCCACTACATCTAAGCCTAGAGCTTTACCGATGTCACGTTCTTCTTGTGTGTGCCAGGTTTGAGTGTACGTGAAAAGTGCCCCTCTACGGCTCTAGAGATCTACGGCTACTGAATAAGCCGGTCGCGATACCATGTTTGCTCTTGCCTTGTTAAAGCTCTTGTCAGAGCTTATACAACCACGGGTGCGTCGTGTGATTGAAATGATGCCGTAGCAAGCAAGGAAGGCTATGCCGCTACCCCCCTACATGTGCTGTGAACGTCAAACAGCTCGCGATGACATATCCCCACCCGACTGAAGAACCTCCGTCATGGCGAACAGATGCCTTTTGAACCGAGTGTCGACGACGAGATCCACGAGCTAGGCGAGAGCAGGGCCGTCTCTATCGTAGATTCAACCAGCGACAGCAAGAACCAGATCGTCGAGCCCTCGAGAAAGCCGAAAACACCTGCAGGGGTGAGGTGCGAGAACCCGCCACCGGACGCCACAAATCGCACTTTCAATAGCGTCTTCCAAGGACTGCTCCCAAACATCGCCGGTGTCTCTTACGGCGTCCGTCCTTTATATGTGTGTCCATAGGAAGGCCGGACGCCGCAAGAGACAGCGGCAATGTTAAGGAGACGTCCTTACGAGGACGCCATTGGAAGGGTGCTCTATAGTGTCCGGTCACGAGTTCCCGCATCTCACCCCTACATATACTTGGGCGCCCCTAGAGGGCTTTACGATCTGGTTCTTGCTATCAACGGTCGAATCTGCGGTCGAGTTGGCCCTAATCTCGCGCTGAACTCATGGATCTAGTCACATTGACCCTCGGTCGAGGCGTCTTGTTCATCATGGAGGCGTGCAAAATACGATAGAGGTACATACTGTACCTTTTTTTTGTTTTATCAAACTGACGGGGCTCCTCGGACTGAAGAACTATTACGGGGTGGGCTAATGTAGTAAATAGGACCTACGGCACACACAAAAACCGTTATGTTTACCTATTTTAACCATTAACAACAATATTTGGTCCTATTTACTATGGCCCCCAATAATAGTGCCCAATGTCACTGGGATACACTTTGCCCTTTAGACGCATGCTACAGTAGAGGTGCACCCTGAATAGTTTAGACGCTCCTCACTTGAGGATCTCTATACTATGTACTTTAGAGGAAATATAAGAGTGCCACCCGATGAACAAGCCCACGTCCATGGCCTAAGCAAACAATGAAACATATTGCATCACAAGAATAAAATTTGACGACTTTGGGTTAAGGGCCCGTTTTAACGAAGAAAAAATAAATTCAATTTGGAAAAACAAAAACGTCAAATCCGCTTTTCATTGGTCAGAACCCGCAGCACCACCCAAGATTATACCCCAAGGTCCTAATCTTTGGTGCTGGTGCGTGTGTTGACCAATGAAAAGCGAATTTGAATTTTATTTTTTTCCAAGTTGAATTTATTTTATACTCGTTAATTTGGGCCCTAAGGAGCCTTTACTAGGTCATTCAGAATTTTTTTTGAGCCAAAATAAGGTATACTTCTATCGTAGCGGGCGTCTTTAATGCGTACATGTTTCGCGCTATACCTCGGCTAGTACGGGACTCTTAATCGGGTTAGGTTTGCATTTAATCCCAAGCTCAGTTTTTGGGCGGGGTATAAAGCAGATATTTTTTACGGTACAGTTTTTTTCTTACGGTGCGGTGCGGTTCGGTGCGGTTTTAGCAAATCGCACATCACCGTATGGTTTATTTAGCCTTTGACAAAACCGCGCACCGAACCGCACCATAGGATTCTCTGTAAAAAACGAAAGCCGCACCGCACCGCACTGTATGAACATATTTTGTTGCCACAATGACGCTCTGTTTTGGTCTGACGCCCTCGTTGGTTGCGGAGGTAGGCCATCTCGCGCAGGCCCCTTCCTATTTTTCCCACTGCTAAAATAGCCCACAAGGTTTGCGGGAGCGACTACGATCCAATCTGTGCCTACCAGACGTCGGCAGAACGGAGATTTGTCAGTGACCACCAAGTCGCTGCGGGCCACCAGGTCTCCGACGTAAGCATCAGATGCGGAGCGTCCGAAGCACCTTTGAACGGGGTAGAGGACGCTGGTTATGCACAGAGGTACATAGTAAAGCCTACTACGCTGCCAGGACCATGGTAGGGCCCTAAATACACGCAGGAGGAAGCCGAGAAAAGGGTGCAGGGGAGCATGTTTCGGAGGTGTTCACCCTTCAACGCCACGTACACCATATGACTCAGCGACAATTCTTACGTTTATTTTCTTCTGCGTATTATACTTCCCCGCGCTTTTGGATTGCAGCACCTGGTATTGTTCTAATATATATATATCGATTAGTTGCACCCCGTAACCCTCTGTCACCGACTCAGTTTTAAACACACCTCCAAGAACCCAATATCCTTAACCAGGTGTGTCTCTGTACATCTAGCTCTATTGAGTGAGATGTGCGTATTGTACGGCGGGAAAGTCGGCAGGTGTATGCGTGCTTCAAACACACGACGGATAACGTGGTGCTCAGGTACGTAAAACAGCAAGTAACGCCACAGCAGGAAGACAGTTTGTGCCCCGCAGTCTAGTCTCAACTGAGCACTACCATACACCATAAGCACATGCAGCATACCTGGTACGATACATGCACACGTTGGTCATGTTATGATCTATAGATCATTTACAGTAGTTCTTCAACTGCCGGCATGTAGTGGTGAGAGGTTGTGCCGGATCTGCAGAGTACAGTCTTCAACCCGGGAAACATGCGATACGTAGATCATGCGGATTGCACACGGGTCCCACCCGGCAACAGGAGCAAACATGAATACAAGATCGGGAATTGGTCTGCCTTGGAAGATCTAGATCCTCAAGTGGGAATGATCTGTTGGTCATTTGTCTGTCCGAGGTGTGAAAGTATGTATATACAGGAGTGTCGACAGCAGCCGGGTATACGCCACGTATATACTGTATACACTTGATAAGTACTTCGCAAACGGCGGTCGGAATGATTCTCGAACAACAAATAATTTTGACGATCAAATGTATACTCCAAGACGCTTGCTGAACGAATGTGCGCTCTGAAAGTGGAGAATGTAAGACGACGGGATATACTAGCAAACATAGAGGCGAGGCTACAAGGTCTCTACTGATTTCCCAACACCCAAGACACATATGTTCTCAGATAGTTACAGGTGGACAGGTGGCACGTTCTTCTTCGGAAAACCACTGTTTTAGTGCGTACGTGAAAAGGTGCCCCGCTATATACGGCTCTAGAGCTCTACTACTTACTCCATGAGTCAGTCGTGCTCCCATGTCTTCCCGTGCCTTGTTAAGGCTCGATCAGAGCGCATACAACCACGGGGTGCTTCGTGTGACGGAAAGGACAGCAACCAAGGCCAAACCAATAAATACCTGGTGAGCCCCTTCCAGCGTACATTTGGTGTGCGCACCAGACAGCTCGCGATGACATATCCGCACCCGGGCGAGGAAACGCCTGCCATGACGAACAAGATGCCTTGACCGAGAAATGAACGACTAGATTCACGAACTAGACAAGGACAGGGCCTTCTCGATAGCAGATTCGACCGGTGCCAGCAATTACCAGATCAGCAAGTCCTTCAGGGGTGATCAACTATCTGAATCGGGGTGAGGTGCGAGAACCCTCGACCGGATGCCATAGAGCACGTTTCCAATGGCGTCCTCCAAGCACTCCTCCCGAACATCGACGCTACCTCTTGCAACACCCGTCCTACCTGGGGATGTTCATGCGCTATAGCTCGCATTTGGCACTCTGGATACCGCCGTCTCCGCTTTCTTATGGGATTCTTGGTCAACTCTTCGATTGTCCATCGGCACCGCCATCAGGCAGGAACAAGAGCTGGCCAGCAATCCCACAGGAAAGCGGACACAACGAATTATCCTGAGTACCAAATGCGAGTAATAATGCATGGACAGATCCACCAAGAGGACGGGCGTCCAAAGAAACAGCGGCGATGCTCAGGCGGGGAGTCCTTAGAGGGAACAGCCCTGCAGCAAGCCGGCGAGAGTGATCGATTGGCACAAACGAACACCGTCAGATGGCACGGGCCAATAAATAGACGCTTAGTGCGCCGTGACCTTACGCAGCGGAGATATACTGATTTCGGGGTGGAGGGTTTGTCGCCGGTAGTTCGTTAGCGCTCCAGAGTGCAAAGTAGGGTTACTAAATCATTAGTGCAAGCCCGCATCGCTGGTAGCGGGTGGAGAAGAAGCACACGCACCCTGCAGATGTACGTCGTACACACATGCAAAGTGAGCAAAATCTAAACACGATTGCCGACTAGCACAAAGGACGGCAAGGAGCAGTACTCAAAGTAGCAGGCGGCACAACATGGTTTCGAGATAACGGGTGTGCAGTATCACTACATGACAAATTGGACAACAATAACAAATTATCGCTTCAACAATACTCTTCAATATAACCTGCGAGGGGTGCTAACATAATGCGCTACGACCTCTCTACTTGTTTTCATAACGTGCTTTGCTGCATATTTCAGTGGCTGGCCAGAGCTTATGCCCCACACACGCGCCTACGCATTTACGCTGCACAAATGTAAAAAGGGGCGCATGTGACACTCAACGCCACTACCAACGTCTTGACGATGAACCAAGCTGACAGTTTAAATAGTGCAATAAATAGCAAGGAGTCAAGCCCATTTCACTAGCTGTTGCGCGTCGTCAGCCAAGGCACACCTAATTCGCCCGCAGTGAAGGTACACAAAACGGAACAATGCGTAAGAGCTACGTCGTACAGCGTCTGAGAGCACGCTCCGAAGCAAAACGTGTGGCGGTGGGCGCTGTACGCACAACATTTTCCAGCCGGTTATCTTGGTCTAATCCAAACTGCCTGCCAGCAAACAACGTCGCCAAACACTTGGGACAGTCTATCTTGCAATTAGAAGCGAAACTGACGAGATAGTTCTCTGGTTATCTTATTACAACTGACAACGACGACGGAAATTGGTATGAAACATAATGGATGACTGACGTCTTGATGCGGCGGCGCAAAAACGTACGCTGCCCGCTTCAATATCACGGCCATTCATGCGGTCCCGTAGCAACTTCGCCGTCGTTGATTTGAATAGTCAAAGCCAGAGAACCATCTCGCCAGTTCTCGGATCGCCTGTTTGGTGTTGTAAGAAGAGAGCTTTGAGTTTGTCAAGAGTAACTGTCGCAGTTGTTGGTAACGCGGTAACAGCGAATTGCCGGATTTTGTGCTCTAGAAGATTGCTTTTAATTGGAAGAAGAACTGTCGCACTGTTTGATAACACGGAAACTGCGGGAGGTGGTGCCGTGAGTTAACGCGGGAGGGCTGAATTCAAATTAGCAAATAGAAACGTGTGTCGATGGGTATTGTATGCACTAAATATTCCAGCCGGTTATGTTGATGCAACCCGAACCCCCCAAACCGCTTGCCAACAAACAGCGTTATCAAACACTTAGACCGTCTCCCTTCCATTTCGAAGCGCCCTTCAAGAGTCAAACGCCAGTGATTCGAGAACTGACGAGATGGTTCTCGGGCTATGCTATTCAAATCGACCATGGCGGGAACTGATATGGTACAGATTGGATGGTCATGGTATTGATGTGGGCGACGTAAAGCCGTCTTTTACGCTGCCCGCACCAAAACCACGGTTATTTACGGCGTCCCGTAGTACGTTTCGTCGTCGTCAAAGTGAATAGGATAGCCAGCGAACCATCTCACTACACTTCGAATCGTCAGATTTGTGGCCTGAAGGGCGCTTCGATTTGGAAGAGAGACTGTCGGAGTATTTGGTGGTGCGGTACGAGAGGCAGGCGGCACTGTGGATTGTCGTGGGAGGGCTGGATCAAAGCTCAACAAATAGAAGCGTACGGCAGTGGGCATTGCACGCACTGAATATCCCAAAATTTCGGACAGACAGTCTATCTTCCTAGATTCGAAGCGCTACTCAAGAGTACACATTTGGCGATTCGAGAACTGTTGTTTCTCTGGCTATCCTATTATAGTTGACGACGACGGGAACTGCTACGGCACATCATGGATGGTTGTGGTGTTGATGTGGGCGGCGCAAAACCGTGAGGGTTGTGCGCTGCCCTCATCAATACCACGGCCATTCATGATGCCCCGTAGCAATTCCACCGTTGTCAATTTGAATAGCAGAGCCAGATAACCATTTCGCCTGTCCTCGAATCGCCGGCTTTGTGCTCTAAGAAGAGCGCTTTGATTTTAACGAGGAATTGTCGCAGTTGTTGGTATCGCCGTAACAGCGAATCGCCGGCTTTGTGCTGTAGAAGAGCCCTTTGATTTGTAAGAGCAACTGTCGCAATGTTTGGTAACGCGGAAACAACGGGAGGTGACGCCATGGGGTAACGTAGGAGGACTTAATCCGAGTCAACACATAGAAAACATGCGCTAGTGAGTACGGAATGCACTATACGTTCCAAAAGGTTGTGTTTGCCCAACCCCAAACCCCCCGCCAGAAACCAACGTTACCAAACACTTCAACAGTCTCTATTTCAATTCGGTGCACTCTTCAAGATGTAGAACCCGGCGATTCGAAAACTGACCAGATGAGTTTCGGGTTAGATTATTTTAGTTGACGCTGACGGTAACTACTACGCGACCCTCACGTTCACTGCTGGTACAAATATCAGCACACTTCAACTTGAAAAGGCAGCAGGTGCGACACGTCGATTTATCATATGTACCTGGACCACCCTGTTTTCGCCGACGCGCACGAGCTCTGCTGTCCGATTCACCCCCGGATCGAACCCTTCTCGCACGTCGTCTCTCGTCGCTCCACACCTCGTGACTAGTGTACGCTTCGGCATGTGCTACGTGTATGATATGTACCCATCGATTATTTGTTTGTTGATACTGTAGTGCGCTGTAGATACAGTAGTAGATACAATGGACGAAGTCGCGAAGAAGTAGTCAAGCCTGAAGCGATTGTTGTAGGGTGCATAATCGTTGGCACCTTTGCTCTAAGTAAGTCACAAACACGCCATGATGTTTCAGGTAACATCGCCTCAACCAACCAGTTCTCGCGAAACGGAGAAAGTCAAGCGGGCTGCACTGCCGTCATATCGAGCGCAGAAGCACGCGGAAAGTACGTCAAGCGGTACATTCACGTCAGCCCTCTCTACAAAGTCCTCACGGAATGAGTCGCCCTGCTACTTCACTGAAGATGAAGGCTGTACGTACCTGGTATATACAACTTACTGTATTAGCAATCCGTGTATTTTATTCATCGATGTAGGCGAAAATGCACAGCTAAGGTGTATATCGCATAGGATAAGTTACCTGCATGCCTGGCAGAAAGGTCAACACAACTTCAACGCCGAAAGACACCAGGCTTAACGCACCGAGTTCTCAAATTTACTGGGACACCCTGTCTTAGCCGATACGTACGAGCTATGGTGCTCTCTTCACAGCCGGGTCGCACTCTTCTCCGACACCATCTCTCGTCGCTTGACACCTCGTAACCTGTCTACGCTGCGGCAAGCGCTATCTATAGCATGTTCCACATCCTTCGAGTTCCTTCGTTTCGTTGATAGCGCGCTGAGAATGCAAAGGGTACCCCGTAGAGGGTACATAATCGTTGAAACCCTTACTCTAAGTAAGTCGGAAAGCACGATTGAGCAAAACGTGGGCAGGCCACAGCATATACATACAGCTACACAGGTCCCCCGCCCCCCCATGTGGGTGAACAAACTTCTGTGGAGACATTGACAATGTAGCACACAATAGGCGTCCAATTGAGAGTTTTCCACACCTTGTGGGCTTTCTACATTGGTCAATGCCTCCATAACTATTTTTTGACGCCCAATTGTGCACGAGGGGGGGTGGACTCATGTCGTGCACGGCYCGTAGTCGTATGACCAAGAGGGGGGGGGGGGGGGGTGTCGGCCACTTGTGTAGTTACCACCTATACCACCCGCTATCGATGAAAGCTTGTGTACAACCCCGCACTAACCCTACGAGTAACCACCCTGTTGGTCCAAGGGTACTCACTTTGCTGCGTATGGGTGTCGTGAACCTCCTCTACCCCCCCTTCCCCCCCGGTTGCATTCGGAATGACACCAACATATGCATGACGGTGATGCTTGCAGGCACTTGGAAGGCTCCGCTACTGTTTCTCTAGTCAGAGAACGTGTGGCTTCCTACCACCTTGATATGACATTCGTGTGCGTGGGATAACACCTTACCTAGGTGTTCGTCGTGCCGCGACGAATACCCAGGAAAAGCGCTAAGACCACACACAACGGCACAAGGTGCCAGCGAGCCACCCATTATAGGACTGACACACCAGAAGGAAATTTTTCAAGACCCTGCCACCGGCTATCGCCAAACAGAAGGAGCCAGACTGGCCGCATTGCCGCTCTACCGAGGGTGCAAAAGGGGAAGCACGCGAAAGGCACAGCACGCGGTATATGCACGCCAGCGACCTCTATAGTCATCACGGAACGGATCGCACGTCTACTCCACTGGGGTACACAAATAGGAGTATGTTCGTACAATTCCGTCCCTTGTCTTTTTCCAGGTGAAAGTAAGCAACAAGGATGTGCAAGCCATAGGTTAGTCGCTTACATGGTTGGCAGAAAAGGCAGCACACTTCAACATGGAAAGGCAGCAGGCTCAACGCATATGTTGTCACATTTTGTCCGGACCATATAAGGCCGGCGTCCCCGGTGGAATGACAGGTGCATCTCGCCCCTGTTAGAGTCAAGATCGTGGGTTAGAGCCCTCCCGAGTGCATACTAGTGCTCGTAGGGATTGTTTCTCGCAAAACAAATATCTGGACTAGCGGAAAGCGCGAGAGCGTGAGTTAGCAAAATTCGATGAAAATCGATGAGCGTTGGGAAGGCTGAACCCTCTGCGCGATAAAAATTAAAGCAAGGAACGTAGTGGGGGAGGAGGGAGAGGAGCCTACTATGTGACCCCGAATCTGAGTTACGACTAGGAAGGGAGAGAGACAGAAGTGCGAAGATAGTAAATGGTATGGGGAAAATATTGTCTTCGATGATGCGCACGAGCTCTGCTGTTCGATTCACAGCCGGGGTGCATGCCCCTGCGACGTCACCTCTCATCGCTGCATAACTCGTGATCAGTGCGCGCTGCGGCAAGTTCTAGATGCATGTACACATGAGTTCGTTTTTGTTAAGAGTGCGCCGTAGATACAAAGGGCAAATACGCAAATAAATAGCTGAGCGTCCCATAAACAATACAATCGCTGGCACCGTCGCCCCCAAAAATCCACAAAAACCTACAGAAATAAATTTCGAGGTACAGCCGCCCTACCTAACCAGCTCTCGTGAAATGGAAGGAACCAGACGGGCCGCACTGTCGGTTCACCGAGGGTACCGAAGGGCCAGCACGCGAAGGGCATACTAAGCGGTACTTAGACGCCAGGCTTCTCTATAAAGTCTGCGCGGAACGAGTCGCACTGCCACTGCACTGGGGGCTCGAGAGGAGTCAGTCAGTATGTAAAACACCACGGGCTTTATTGTGGCCCCACCGCCGTCGGGGCGGGGGGCTGCTTATTCCCTAGATATGCAATGCAATATAATCACGTTCATTCGCACTCTCTGGTCAGGTGGTCTGGGCCGGGATGGGTTCACGGGCGGGATCTCATGGGTAGCAGGACGCACGGGGTACATGAAGACATGGAGTAGAATACAGAGGGCTCAAATATAGAGAAGCCAAGAAGTGAATTACCGAGGCACCTCCTAGGTACATATGAAGTGTACCCGGTAGAAACATGCCAATTATCTCAACATATCCCCGACGTGTACGTCCAACCATCGGGTACATATCGTACTTTCAACGCAACACCCTGATAATCCGTATTTTATTATTCAGGTAAAAGTACATAACAATGGTGTGTACAAGTGTGCAGCAAGCACAACATATAGGATAGTCATTTCCGTGGATTACAGAAACGTCAACACGCTCTTCAACATCGGAAAAGCAGCAGGCTCAACACATCGATTTATCATAGTTACCTGGGCCACCTTGACTTTGCCGATGTGCTTGGCTCTGCTGTTCGCTTCAGAACCGGGTCGCACGCTTTTCTGATGTCGTCTCCCGTCGCTCCACACCTCATGATCAATGTGCGCTGCGGCAGGCGCTACCTGAGTGACCACATGCGCTCGTTTTGTTGATATTACTCTGCAGGTGCAAAGGGCGAAATAGTGAAGGAGCAATTGAGCACCACTTTACTGTAAATGCCTAATAATGTTTCACACCCTTGCTTTAAGTAAACAACGAAAGCGTAATAACTTTCGTGAGGTGTAGTTGCTTCACCTTCAACCAACCGGCTCTCGCGAAACGGAAGGAATAAGACGGGCTACACTGCCGCTACATCGAGGGTACAAAAGGGGCAGCACGCAAAAGCTATAGCAGGCCAGATGCGCACGAGCCGTCTCCACAGTCTACGCGGAATGAGTCGTACTCCTACATCAGCCGGTCGCCCCGGTGGTCTAGCAGTTGACCACGAATATTGCTACGGTGAAGGTAAGGGGTTCGAGTCTCCGCACGTATATGTTTATTCTCAAAGGACACCAACTATCGAGATCGTATATTATAGCGCCTACTATAGCGTGGGTAGGCACTATTCGACGAGAGTCGACGAGGGAAGAAAATGCTGAATTGTTCTCGCGATAAAATGCAAGACAACGCACTAAATCAATCACTAGGCCGAGTGGCTCTGTGCAGGTGAAAAACAAGCACCTATACATGACCCCCCTACCGTATCACCAGTCGCATGTACCGTAGTGGGAAGGGAGGGGAAGAGGCTACTTAGTGACCCCGGATCTGAGTTACGACTAAGAGCGAGAGAGAAAAGAAGGGCGAAGATAATACATGGGGATGGAAAAAAAGTACTTAATCTGCTGAGGGTACGAAGGGGGGAGTCAGGTGGAGTCAGTAAAATATTCCATATATTCCATATTTTTCCAGGTGAAAATGCACAACAATGGTGTACAATACATACGTGGAGTAAGATCCAGCAGTGTCAGTCGCTTCCATGGCGTGCGGGGAGATAATCAAACTTCAACATCGAAGTGCAGCAGGCTCGGCACTGAGTTATCATATACCTGGTACCAGGTATGCAACAGGTACAAAGGGTTACCTGGAGCACTTTGAAGCACCGAAATACGTGAGCTCTGTCGTTCGCTTCGCAGCCGGGTTCTGCCCCATAACTGGCTGCTGCTGCTCGAGTGTACAGCAACAAGATGGTCTTGGACTCAGAAACATACCAGAGGGTGCCGGGACGACGAACCAGATTATCACGTCCTGTTCCAGATGACGCCTTCTCGCTCCCTGTCGAGCGTGTCGCTTAGTCGCTTTGGTCTTCGCAAGGCAGGGCCTTTTCTCTCGCAAGCTTCTCCAGCCTCCGACGTTGTGTCTCGTTGTTCCACACCTCAGTCCGCCGTGCCAGGGCTTCCTGCTGATGTCGCGGGCGCCTCTTCTCCTGGACTGATGCTTGAAACCCCCAGATTTCTTCTCTGTCTGAAACTGGACACCATCTTCCTCCGGCTTCCTCCCGCCCAGCAACCTTTGCTTCCAGCTTCCAGTTCGGTGGACGCGGCCTTCCTCGCTCGAATTCTGCTCCCTGTGCTTTGAGCGAAACCGCTTCGTAAGAAGTGGAAAAATCTGTCTGCTTGGTTAAACCTTTCATTCGCATTGCATAGTTTGGCGCTACGTCGGCCCTTCGGCGCAATCATCACGCATGCCTTCGTACGAGTGACGGTGAAAACGCAGCAAGAGTACCGCACCTCCAGATCCTGGACCACATCGTTGTGGCAACAGCGAAAAGGCTAGTAGAACATGCATCAGGAACAGGAGTACTCTCACGCTCAGACACCAAGATCCCCAGGGGCGCACACGATCCCATCGATGCAGCCGCGCGATTTTGCGTAGCCGCGGGTACTTGCAGCCTTCAATCGTATTGCGAAGAGCCATAGTTCCTGCGCCCATCATGAGGCCCGTCTTCAGATCCACTGGCCATCAAAATCGTGCGATGTCATCCAACTCAAGGGAGTGACAGGGTGCTGCTGTATGTGCGCTTTGGGGGTACCGCTTTGGGTTTGGGTGTTTGGGCGGTCACTCAACAGGCCTGAACGAGGGGTTTCCACTATAGTTCGGAGGCGTATTCATTCAGGAGAACGATGTTGAAAAATGTACCCGCGTGGAGATCTGGTCCGCTGTCCGTCCCGCCCAACAACCCAACAACGTACTGGGAGCCTGGGTAGCAGTCGAAGCGTGCATACAGCTCTATAGAACACGAATACCTTCCTGCTGAACGAGGCACTGCAGTAGGCGGCAGGAATAGCGGAAATCGCAGTTCAATATTGCAGGTTGCAGGTGGACCAACAATTCCAATTGAAGAATTCATCATTTTGCTGCGTTTGAACATTTGGACGTTGAGCCTAGAGAACGAAGATCGAGACCACTGCTCGACACGAACGGTCAAGACTCAGCGGCTGATAAAGACTTTTGCATGTGCAGGGGGTTCTCTTGATTCTCTGACCAACGGGCGCCTACCCTCTCGAACCTCGGGAGAGACGGGCGTCCTCCATCTCGAATCTCGAGAGGGAGGGGCCCCACCTTCGAGGGAGCACTCGAATCACCCACGCAACCCTGGAAGCAAGTTCTTCGCGCAAGCTCTTGGGTAAGTGCAGTAGTGTGCCTGGTAGTCATTAGCTTTTTGCTCATCGGGGAGAGCAATCTCGTTGTGCTCTGGTGGCCCCGTCGGCATCGGTAAGGGGCGTTGCTGGGGGGGGGGAGAGTCCGACTATCTCAATATTCGAGGGCATAAGTGCTTCGCTATGATAGGAGTATAGCAGGCGAACAAAGAGTGTGCTATCGTCATCGTTGTGGTATCATAGGGCGGGCATGCGCGAGCATCAAAAGGTGTGCATCTCGCGGCTCAATCGTTGCTACATACCAGCTACTTGTCACTACAGCAGTAGAGTATACGCACGCAGTAAGACATCGAAGGTTTCACACATCGGACAGGTCAGATCCCTGTTTTATGATTTCGGTCTTCGTGGACAGATATGTCCTTGATCTGTATGATCTGCGAGATTTAGATCATGTTTGCTGGATGTGATCTATACGATTTACTGTACCTCTTACACACACCTTTGCCTTGGTGGGATATGTACGATCTGTTGGTAGGTCTTGCACACAGGTTGGCCTGGGTGAGGTCTGTATGATCCAGATCTTACACACTAGTACATGTGTGCCTGTGCGGGATCCGTATTATCTGTATGATCTGCAGGATCTGTAATTTTTTTTCGAGTACGATTTGCATGATCTACGCGGTCTAGATCATATTCACCTAATGGGATCTGTGTGGTCTAGATCTTCCACACGCGTTTTCCCCCTTCGGGATTTGTACGATCTGCATGATCTACATATGCTCCCGGTGTGGGATCTGTACGATCTGCATTATCTGCACATGTTTCGCCGAGTGAGACCTGTGTCATCTGCAGATTTACTACACATACCTACAGTGGTATTCCCGGTGGGATATATAGGATATAATATGCATGATCTGCGCATCTTTCTCCAAGTGTAGGGTGTGTATGATCTAGAACTCATGCCCAACATATATTTCCGAACGTGCCTAAAGGGGTCTGCGGAGATGACTTCCAGTAGTAGATTGTGGTATGTCCTAAATGTGGAAGGCTTCCTCAGGTGCCGTCCTTTGGGGCAAGTGGGAATAGTACGTACCTGGTATGCATATATAGCTCCCTGGAAAGTCAAGTGTTTAACCTGAGACAGAGTTTTCGCGAGCGGTGGCACGAGTACAGAAGAAGCAGGAACTACCTGTAATTATAGCCTTATGCGGAGTTCGTGTTTGTGCGCATCGAATATGAACACCCGTGGTGCATTTCGGATGCAACGATACGCTCTAGAGTGGTGCAGTGCTTCGGAAGCATGGAAGAGTCGTACTTACTCCGTGTTTTACCCGACCGGGGGAGGCATAGACGGGCCTCCGTTCTTGAGTTAGCGAAGTCTGCCCACCACATCAGTAACCTGTGGTCCTCACATTCAGACTGATATTCTCAAGTCGATTCCAACACCTGTGGTCAACGAGACCCACCGGACCTATGCTAATACCGATACTCAGTATCTAGACAGTAGTGGGCTTGGTCATGGTGTCATGGTGAACGTTAGCCCACCTACATAAGAGGAGTGGGTCGCGGTTATTCGTTGTGTGGTCTTAGTCTGCTAGCAATACCTCGAAAATGACTGCTTCCATCTGGACGCTATCTATCATGTCCTCGACACGTGTACGTGTAGCACCTCAGTACCCCAATCACAGCGTATCTACAGTACAGTACAACCAAACACGATGTGCTGCCAGAGCAGAACCAACTGCCAGAATAAACACGATAACGTAGAGCTCTTCCGTTTGCTTGTGTGTCTGTATCCAACAGGAAATCGCACCGACCAGCAAACCCTCGCTTCCACTCTGATGTGCTCTGCACGGCGGGAAAATCGCGCTCCAGTTTAGCGTCACAGATGAAGCTAAAGCTGGGATACAGATGGACGCTGCCCACCGCGCTTCATATCGTATGTGTCCGAAGGCATGTTACAGCGCCCCCCTTCACGTATCCTATGCTGTAGCAGATTTCAACCTAGCCCCACGTTTGCTGATGGAAAGCACTCCCGTACCGCAGCATAGCAGGAGCGTGCGTTGCCAGTGTAGTGATATGGAGGGTTATGATGTGCGGGTTTCTGCTTATTTGCCACCAGCGATACGGTAAGGGAAGGAACGGAAAGAAACGGGTGAACGAATCCCTGTTACCACGCCTCACCTCGCCACTTCTAAGAGCTGTGATAGTTTGGGGGGCGGTTCACATGTGTTGTCTGTTCGTATATCAGTGGGATGCCGGTAGATCTATCATGATCTACTGTGAGATTATCGGTAGGACGAACAATCATTGTAGAGTACAGGCTACTCGTAGTATATCGTATAATAGGATACTAGAACACGGGTTACCGACACATGATCGTATCTCAGGGTCATGTAGCATAAGTGATGCCCGACTTATCAGGCTGATCGTACCAAGTGATCGAACCAGAGGTGTACTCCCCATCGGAGTTCACTCTCCCAAATCTCCCAACACACTATCGCTCTCGAGATCACGGCCACATAAGCACCACATTTCAAACCACCTCAATCCCTTCTGTTTTATTGAACAACACAAGTGAACCTCACGGTCACTACTGTACGTGCCATCAGCCACCCGCGTGTTTCTCCACGAGAGATCACATCATATTATTCCATCAACATGTACTGTACATGTTGCGCAAATATTTATACTTTTGTTTAGCTGTATGACGGCTTGTCCAGAATACCGCTGAGCGTAAAAAAATTCACGAGTTGAGCTGGAAAGTATAAGTGGTGGGTATATTGGTTTGTACACGTGAGGCCACGGGAAATAACGAAGCAAAGAGCGATCATAAGGAGATGAGTACCCGAACTTGTTTTATAAGGGATAGGCTCTGGCGCTAGATTGCTCCCCGTTGCCGTAGACCTATACTACAGTTGTATATTTTCTGTGGGAGTTTCGCAAACTCAACTGTGTCCATAAGAGTTTCTTCCCCGGTAAATATGACGGTACAAACAAGAAGAAGTCGAGGTGTTGCGGAACGAAAAAACGGCCAGACAAGTCGAGTGTGTATTCCAATACCCACTTAAAGTATCACGACTGTGGCAAACTAAACATCAGACCCCCCGCCAAGACGAGGCACGCACGGAACCATACTGTAGTTCACCTGTGCTTGTAGTGATGTAGGCAAGCCACACCATCGTAGGCAAGTCAATCAATCATTTCTGACTCAGATAGTGCCGGTCGCCACGGTGGTCTAGCGGTTAACCCCGAATGCTATGTATATAAAAAAATGGGCGAGGGTTCGAGTCTCCGTACGGAGTGTTTAATTCTCCAATGACACCAACTGTCAAGAACGCGTGTTGTAGCGTGGGCAGGAACAATTCGAGGGGAGAAAGCGCTGAACTCCTCTCATGATAAAAATGTAAGACACCGTACCGTAGGGGGGAAAAAAAAAAAAAACAAAGGGCTGGTGCTACGGTAGGGGGTTCGCTTTTTATGTCCAATATTTTCAGCGGATGAGAGCCACTCCGCCGAGTGACCACCATATTTCTTCGCAGTTTTTTAAAGTCTTAACTCTTTACGTTTTCGAGATATGCACCACCATGGTATGCTTGCTACTCTGCGACAACAACATATTTCTGCGTCCAGGTTTGGGTGAGGTACAGGGCCACTCGCCCGAGTGGAGTAAACATGGTAGTGAAAATCAGTCTACCCCCCCTACCGTAGCACCATCCCCTACTTAGTTATCCTACAGTATATCTGAGTCACGACTAGGAGGGAGCAGGACACAGCAGGTCAAAGAAGGGCGAAGATAATAAATGGGATGGGAAATAAAATACTTATATAATTAAGCACACGGCGGGAGTGTTGTATCCCTGACGACTGACGACACTTCTGTCCTATATCGGCATGCATCCTGGTTTGACAACTGTCCGCCCGCAGCGGGACTCCATCGACGAGCTGGCCGCTTCGTACTTGGAGTTTCTATCGCGCCTCTGTGTTTCGACCCGATACCTGCTCGCGTGGCTTGACTCTTTCGCGTACTCTGCACCCCACGGCACGTGGAGATGCCTCCGCGGCTACATGTCCTTGACTTGGACCCCCGCACTGGACCTGATGTTCAAAACTCTCCGGGCGACTTCCATGTGAGTTGAATGGACCGGCTGGTCAGTCAATGACAAAATACTGCTACATAATATTGTGAAAATCTCAGTTTTTTTTCCAGGTTGCGTTGTGGCCGTATGTTATACACCGAGCAATCCCACGGTAGGGGTACCACTTTTTGGGTCTATATTTTCTGGCCGGTTGTGCTCCTTACGTGAGTAACCACCGGATACTATTATTATTTTACTGGTGTATTTGATTTTAGACTACTACCGCATTGGACGGTTTCGTCGGGTTGCGCGGAGGCATGTTTCCGATCTCATGCTTCGGGTGAGATAAAGAGCTCCTCATGTGAGGAGCTCAGAAAATTATGCTGCGCCCCTACCGTGGGATGGCTCCATGCCATAGTACCGGTAGCTCCATAGGTTTGCTTTAACCTCACCGTCGGTCACCCCTCAATGAAACAAAGTAATGCAGTGCATCTTCTTGATCTGGTTGGCTTTAGACATACAGTAAGGTCGTACTAATAGTAGGTCTCCCTTCGAAGCTCTGTACCATGACATTATGTCTTCTTCTATTCGTTTCGCCGTTGATAGAGAACGACGCGGATGTCCACGACAAGGGAGACATTGTATTGGCGTATTATCGCACACTATTCGCAAACAGGCTACCAATTATTTAGTAACCCATTCGTATATACAATTAGCCATCGTAGGAGTTCGGTTTGGGCCGCGAGCATCGTTGTGTTGAGGAGATGACTGTCGTGGGTTTTGTATTACTTGCAGCGGCCTGTCGACCCGCCCGCTGGGCGCACAGTCTCCACCGCCCCCTCTGCTCTATAATTGTGGGTGGCAGATCTCACGGCAAGAGGTGTCGCCATTTCCCGTGTGGCGATTTGTGGCGTTATTTACCTTCTGAATTGACTCGCAAAACAGTACGTTGGTAAAGAGATCCGACGAATGCCAACCATTTGACTCTAACAGGTGGTACTGCTACCGTTTAGACCGACATTGCCGACGCAGAGATGGAAACTATTTTATCCTTTTGTGTTTCTGTTCACGTATCCGACTATTGGAAAAAATACTGTTATATTGGTAGGTACCTGGTACGTGTGCCGCTCTCGCAGTGTTTTTAGTTGTACACCTACCATTTACCCGTTGGCTGCGACGGGAACAATTGGGCACTACTGTTGTTGTGCTGTACGAGCGTGGGTAACTTACCCCACCCGCGGCGAGTGAGATTGCCCTCCCGCAAAACACGGATGTTAGCACATGGCGCGCGGAGTTGGTACACTTCGGAGCGCTTGCCTAAACAGATTTTCAAATAGTAAGCACTGCTGACTGTAAGCATGGTGTAAACGGAATAAGGTACTAGTTATGCAGCATCATTGCTATACTTGGTATGCTATTATTGTGATAGAGAAACACGTGGACAGAGCACAACACATGCACAGCTATAACGGTTACCACATAATAAGCTCCGCTGTGGACGGAGGCTTGCGTACGAGCTTGCCCCAACCCTGCGAGTGAGCCCTCCTTTGGTCCAACGGCTTTCACTCTACTGCGGATAAACATAGTGAGCCCTCTCTACCCCACCGCCCCCCCCGCCCCTTGTCCTCTCTCGCTTGTCCCCGCGACGACCCATATACACCCATGCTAGTCATACTTGCAGGCGCTTGAAAAGCTCTGGTTCTGGTGCCCCCGTCCTCGATGTACTAGTCGTCGCCTGCGTAGTCTATAGGTTTTCCCTGCGTGTTTTTTGTCGTGTCCAGCGTCAATCGGCGAGCACCACGTATCACATGACGGAGAGTGAGATGCAAGACGTCATCGCGCGTGTCCTGGAGAAGGTTCGGGAAGAGGTTCGCCGGGAGCTCGGCGCTCTCGACCGCGACGCCGCGCGAGACGTCAAACAGAAGAAGGCCGGCAGCGGTTCAGAGGCGGAGCGGTCGACGCGCCAGCGGCAGCCCCGTGAGGAGCCGGAGGCCACCGCAGCCGACGATGGCGTGGACGAGAAGAACGAAGACCGTGCCGGGGGCGACAAGCAGGGCGCGTCGAAAAAGCACCGTGGCAAGAAGATGCACCGTGCGGGGCGCAAGCACCGAAAGCGCTCAATCATGCCGGAGGATGACACCGGGGGGGGGGAGGGAGGGGGGAGGGTTGGGGTGGCAAGGAAATGGGGTGTGGGAGGGGAGGGGGGGGGTGTTTTGTATGTCTAGGAGGGAATTGCCGTTCACCATTCCCACGGTTCGAGGCGCAGCTGGGGAGCGTCGCTATCGACGTTTAGACGCGTGCACGTCGGGTGGCGAGTTCTACCCTTCGATTTGAAAAACAAACTGTCGTTCCCACTCCTGCCGTTTGTACGCGAGAGTTCTTGAACGGCCACGACGTGTGTTGGTGTAAACTGCGGGTGGATAAAAAACAAAATCGCTGCAACAAAACTCCGCACTGCTACTTTACTTCTTGGTAGCTTGAATATTCCCAAAGTATTACAAATTTACCAAGGATGTCCCGGTCTGGCCTACGTGCGCACGGGAAGATCCTTTGATTTTGTGTATTTTCGAACCGTGCTGAGGGAACGTCACCGGTGTTGGTTTACATCAGGCAACGCGCCTAGACTACCCGTGCAAATCGAAATCAGTCAATCCTGCGGTGCTATGCCATTGCTAGACTAGGAGTAGACTCGCCGTAAGATCGAGATATTTTCGATTGTCATATAGCTCTAACATCTAGCCTTGGCCTTTATTTTTCGTGCGAACGCGACACACGATACTACTACCATTGTCACGATAGGGTGTATCTGTGGACATTAGGCACCACTGGTGTGGAGCACCTGCAGATTCGATGATTTTTTTTTGCGAACGATGGAGACTTCGACTACGGGGCGGCATCATTGCATGCAAATAGCCAGACAGAGTGTCCTCCGTCAACTACTAGACAGAGCAATGAGCAGGTTAAGATAGTATTCAATGAACAATGCCTTTTAGGGGTGGGGGCTTATTGTTTTAGCTCCACCTCACATGAGGAACTCAATATCTATCACCCCACAAAATGACTTTCGAAGACGTTTGTCGGTGCAAACCCGAACAACATTTCTATGCGCTAGTGCTATTGTTAATGCTAAAGAAGGGGAACGCAATCTGGATGCATTCACTACCCGGATGGATTGTATGGAAAGGCACAAGTGCATGTCACCCTTTCAGATTTGATCGGTGAGACGTCGGTTGGGAGTCGGTAAAGGCATTCATGAGGGCTACTGCTATATTATTGGTATACGGGTACGTTTGTCAAGTATTCAGGTGTGATTGATAGGTATATGTGAATAGTGTGATTAAAGTAAGACCTGCACATTGTCAGATGGCAAATTGAATAAGAAGAATACATATATATTATTAAATGCTGCTATCATGTCTGTCTGTAATTAGGTGGCGCTATCCAGAGCGGTTCAGCCCCGCCTTGTCCCGTGGGTAGGGAGGCTGAGTGCCACAACCAGCAGAACACCGGGTCCCATGCCGCGCCGAGCCGTCGCCGTGGCAGAAACCCGAAGCAGTTATGACAGCCATCTGGCCAGCCTAGCTGCTGACTTACGAATTCGAATAATAATTCCGGCCGCTGATTGGTTCGACAAATCCATGCCAGCGGCCACTGGCTCTTTCTAGAAGACTGGTGCTGAATAGAGCCATCGGGGTCCCACCACACCCGGGGAGGATACGGTCCCATCTCCGGATCAGAAAACCTTCCATACACCTACAACTCCAAATAATCCGGGGACGGAAACGGACACCCCCCGGAGCGACACCGCCCCGCAAGGTGTGGAAATCCCAACCCCACTGGCTGGTTTATGATTTATGGTTGGCTGGGGCTCATAGAGCCAGCGCGCGGCGAGATTTCCCCCCTGGGGGAATGTCGAGGCCCCACCGCACCCGGGGATGATAACGTTCTATCCCCGGGGTCAGAAATCCTTTTATACATCTACAACTACAACAAACCAGAGACGAAAACGGACACCTCCCGGGGCGATGTCGCCCCGCAAGGTGTGGAAACCCCAACCCCGCGGAATGATTCACGGTTGGTTTGCTCTCATGAGTCATGAGGCCAGCATGCGGGCGAGAGTTTCCCCTAGGGTCGATGGCTTCGTCCCGCCGCACCCAGGCATGATAACGTTCCATCCCCGGATCAGAAATCCTTCCACGCACGTACAACTCCAAATAGCAAATAGCCCCGCGACGAAAACAAACACCCCCCGGGTCGATACCACCCCGCAAGGTGTGGAAACCCCAACCTAACGGACTGATTGACGGTTGGCTGGATCTCATGGAGCCAGCGCGCAGCCAGAGTAGCCCGACGGGGCAACGGTGAGGTCTGGCCGCACCCAGGGATGATAACGTGCCATCCCCGGGGTCAGAAATCCTTCCATACATCGACAACTCCAACGACCCGGGGACGAAAACGGACACCCCCCGGGTCGATACCGCCCTGCAAGGTGTGGAAATATCAACCGCACGGGCTGAGTTACGGTTGGTTTTCTCTCATGGAGCCAGCGCGCAGCGAGAGTAGCGTCTCGGGACAGCGTCGAGGTCCCGCCGCACCCGGGGGCGATAATTTCCCATCTCCTGGGTAAGAACTCCTACCATACATCAACAAATCCAACAACACGGAGGCGAAAACGGATAACCCCCGGGGGTCGATACCGTCCCGCAAGGTGTGAAAACCCCAATTCCACGGGCTGAGTTACAATTGGCTGGCTCTGATGAAGCCAGCGCGCGGCGAGAGTAGCCCCTCGGGGTAACGACGAGGTCCGGCCGCACCCGGGGATGATAGCGTCCTATGCCCGGATCGGAAATCCTTCCATACATCTTCAACTTCAACGACCAGGGGACAAAACCGGACACCCCCCGAGGTTGATACCGCCCCGCAAGGTGTGGAAATGCCAACCCCATGGAATTATTTATGCTTGGTTTGCACTCACGGACCCAGCGAGCAGCAAGAGTAGCTCCCCGGGACAGCGTCGAGGTCCCGCCGCACCCGGGGATGATAAAGTACCACCCCCGGATCAGAAATACTTCCGTACATCTACAGCTCCAACAACCCGGGGACAAAAACGGACCCCCGGGTCGATACCGCCCCGGAAGGTGTGGAAGCCCCAACCTCACGTGTAGGGAAAGTAGACTAAACATGTCGATCAACAAACGCTAGAAGAGGTTTAGCCTTTTCAACTCGATTTCCAACACATTCTCCCTCACTAAACCTGACTTATCTTCGGTTAAGTCAGAAACCCCGATGAGACTCTGAGTATCCAAGTTTTACTTCCGAATTTTTCAGTACCGGACTCAGTATGCAATGATCGCATTGCTCTCATCATTCATTTCTGGGTGTTTTCTAAGTGAGTGAGTTTTACAGGTTCTTGATCATGAGCTATTTCCCATTTTTCCTTTTTATGGGATGAAGGTGAGGATCGAACCACCGACCTCACTCTTCAGAATCTCACGCCCTGCCCGCGACGCCGTTGTAGGGAAAATATACTAAAAATGTCGATCAACAAACGCTACAAGAGTTTTAGCCTTTTAAACTCGATTTCCACCACACATAGGCTGATTTACAATTGGCTGGCTCTCATGGAGCCAGCGCGTGGCGAGAGTAGCCCCTCGGGGTAACGGCAAGGTCCCACCGGACCCGGAGATGACAACGTCCCATCCCCAGATTAGAAATCCTGCCATACATCTACAACTGCAACGACCCGGGGACGGAAACGGACAACCCCCGGGTCGATACCGCCTCGCAAGGTGTGGAAAACCCCACCCCACAGAATGATTTACCGTTGATTTTCTCTCATGGAGCCAGCGCGCAGCAAGAGTAGCACCCCGAGACAGCGTCAAGGTCCCGCCGTACCCGGGGGCGATAAAGTCCACCCCCGGATCATAAATAATTCCGTGCATGCACACCTGGTACTTACATACTACTATGAGAAACGTAGTGCTAGAGCTACGGGCGGAGCCTTGGCCGTACCGCTAGTCATACTAGAAACCGGGGCATGCTCACTTCAGAAAGACTATTCCATCCGTAGGAGTGTGGCGTCTGGGATTCCGATTCGCGTGCCCCCTTGCCAAAAGGAGGATTTTTTTACGACCACATTGTGCAGGGGGGGACGGAGGGGTCCCGGCCACCTGCGATTTAAACAGCAGTGGAAGCTTCCGAATACTTCCATGGAAGGTTCTGAGTAATGGAAGCGGCGGAAGCTACCGTGGAAGTGGTGAAATCTTCCGTGGAAGTGGTGAAAAGATCCCATGGAAGCTTCCATTGGAGCTTCGATTATAGAAACCAATACTAACAGTGCAGGAGACCAGGGTCGTGGCTGAGGGGTTCCCGACGTGTGCGGACTCCAGGTGTTGCGGTGAAAGCTTCCGTAGAAGTGATAGAAGCTTCTAGAAGCTTCCATTACAAAAACCAATAATTAATGCAGGAGACCGGCGGGGTTTCCGAAGGGACTCCAGATAGTTGTTGCAGACGCGATTCGTTCGTCAGTGGTAGAGCGGGGTTTGCCTTGCCCCACAAGGCTGATCTTGCATGAGGGCTCAATAGTCTGAACACAACGGGTCTACGAGTACTCACACAAGTGCTCCGTACTCTAAATATTATATTAATACAACAACGTACTGGATAGAGAGACCGGCACGGCTTTTAATGTGAAGACAACAACAACAACAGCAGTCTCGAGGTACGTTTTTATAAAAAAGTTACGAGTGCTTACGTACAGATACGTCAGCTGTGAGTACGATCGATTGAGTGGTTGGCCCGCGACTGCGGAAGCTGCGTGATACGTACGTATTTCTCTTACGTATAAAATATACCTGGTATGAAACAAATACTTTTGGTTTTCATATAAAAGTGAAAAATACGTCAGCTGCGAGTACAACCAATTGAATGGTCGAATTTTGTTGCGTTCATTGTTGCCGTTTCAAGAGCGTTTCGTCTGAACCGGTATTTAGGAGGTTCCAACCAAAGCCGCCGTCCGTCGGGGATCACTACCCCGTACAGCACACAGCACGCATCTCGCGGCGTGGTGGGTGACCTGCCACCTGGTCAGCGTGCGATCCGCTGCCAAGGGACGGGCGTGCGATTGCCCAGTCTTTTCGTGGAACACCGCGGTCCAGCAAACGTGCGTCAATGCGAGAGCTTCTCCAGAGCGGACAGAGTACAACAGCAGTACGAAAATTATCTGAATGTTTCGAGAGTTGTTTCAAGAGCACGAGCTCGATCTCGCAAGATGTGCCCGTACTGCTGTAGCTTAGCAGACAGCGTTAGAATGTGTCGGCGGTCGTCTCGTTGCCCCTGACGGGCATCGACGGCTATACGGAACAACGCGCCAGCATAACTTACTTATCCATCCTCGCGTGTTGCACCCGGCGGCATACCGTTTGTTGTCGCTCTGATTTCCCACAGCTTGCATCACCGGGCGGAGCGAGATACATCTTGCGATCTACCCGGTACACCAAGCAGTACACGTACACCGTTGGCTTCCAGCCTCCAACTGCTATTACCATAGGTAAGCCGATTGTATCCCGTGAACGCGTCGACGGGATTGAGAGCGGGCATGCTCATGAGCAGAGACTGTTTGTTGGGGGAGGGTCTACGGTACAAGTACTGTATATCTTTTAACCAGAAACCTATGAAATGTTGCTCGTACGAGTTGTACTATCGCCGTTTGTTCCCGATAAATCGGGGGATACGATATTACAGTAGGCTGCGGTTGCTGTACGGCTGTACTGGGGATACAGAGGACGAGTTTGTACTATTATTAATAGTGTATCCTACTGCACGTGGTTCTTGATACCTGGTACCGGCACATGCGTATTATGCTCTGCAAAATGTCATACACGAGAAGCACGCGCGATCGAAGTATCACACGCAGCTTGCAACCATGAGCTTCGGCGAAATAATCGATCTCGCAGCTGAGATATATTTTCAAAGATACCAGGTACCATGCACCACGTATCTTTTTTATGGAAAAACAAATGTTGCGCTTGGGTCAAAGTTATGTTTCGTGTGCTGCGCAGCCGTTTCATGCTTGTTCCAGGCCCACCTACGTACGTATCTGTATTTTCCTGCAGGCGTACACGGGAAAATTTCTCCACTCCACAGCAGTTTTCCCTTCACGAAAAAATGTAGAACACACGCGGCCGACATACCACGTAGCATGCAAAGCTGAGTACCAGTTTCCGTTATTCAATCGATTGCGCCCACGATTGACGTATGGAATGTATGACTTTTTTGTTGCGAACAGTCACTAATTCCACCGCTGTCGTTATTCTACATGACGTATCTTACAGCCATTAGGGATGTACATCAACTATTTTTCGGGGTTGATTTGATTGTTGATTAATTTGTCCAAACCGTGTTGATTTAATCATGATAGTTGATTAATATCAACACAATCAACTTCACGATGATGTGATTAATAATCATGATTATCGGTTGATTATTGATGGTTTTCACGGTTACATCACAAAACTCCTCTTTTTTATTCAAAAATAATCAACTAATCATGATTAAGTTCAATAATCAACTAATTATTGATTAGTTCATGTGTGGCAATGTGCGCCAGGGGCACATTTGTTTACGGCTACATCACAAAACGCCACTGAAAAAACTAAATAATCAACTAATCATGATTGTGTTCCATAATCAACTACGAGTAATTATGACTAGTTGATTCAAATCAACAATCAACAAGAATCAATCACATCGCGTGATTAAAATTAATCACCAAAAATAATCATAATCAACACGTGATTACGGGTTGATGCACATCCCTAATCGCCATACAGGTACACTGCTGCTACGATACACTATGAAGCTGTACTGCAGTCTCCACTAAACATGAAGTCCTTAGCCTGCTGTACTGCTGTAGCTGCTACTGAACATTGATCACGATAATAGGCTGTTGTTGTCTTCCAGGTATTTGTTGACAGCCTCCATGCTTGAGGCACGAATTTAGGGCCAATATCAACGTCTTCCGAGTAGTGTCCCTCTTTGAACAAGATCTGTCTTTTCCGCTACGCACCTGGCCGCGTTTATATTTCGAACGATCGCACCGCAACACAGCAGCATTGCGGCATCTCATTGGCCTGCTTAGCATGGACAGGTACAGTAGTTGGTATGGGACGGCACATGGATCGTTTCTCGATATTTATCTTGAATTTATGCTACGAAGTAAATACATATTGTACGTCTACATGTGAATAAAAATAAACATGGCCGGTACAGTACTATTCTGTAATATTACTATGCAAACAAGCGATCGAGACAAAACGCGAAGGAACGTGGGTCTATTAACAATATTGCTTTCTTCAGCGCGGCAGAGGTGTTATACGCCGAATGCATACACAATGGGTGGCGCCCGCTGCGGTCTAAGCTCCGAAAAGAGAGCCCGGCAAACCCGGGCGCTACCTCCGTGCAGTGATGTTCTTCTACAAACTTCCGACGGTCCTCCGTCCTGTCTAACACAGTGGTGCTGCCAAACCAGTCGCAGGATGAGGAAGCCTAGCCCGGGGTACCATTTGAAATCCCGCTGGAATAAGGCCGACTTGCCCATATTTCATTAAATAGTATGTGTATGTACCAACCAAGATCCTATGTTACGAGTAGCAGCAATTAGTTTTAACAGCCATAATATGACCCCCATTCCCCTGACGAAGATAAAACTCTATGATGACAGCGAACCAAACAACTACCGTTTTTTTTTACGGTTGGCGTGGGTGAAGGACAGCAATATTACCCTTCAAGTAGTATGCAACCAACCGCCCGCTCTCCGACGCAACGATAGGCGCGTACATAAATGGGGTACTATAGTACCCCCTTCTAACGAATAAGGATGCAAACATCAAATAACGTACTGTAGATTTTTATTTATTGGTGCGTGCTGTGCATAAAGCTCTTCAATGCGTATGAAGGTCTCCGATGATGGCCTGCGGCCCTGACAACTTTCTGTCACATCCACCGATAACCCACCTGCCCTAACATTTGCTCGCGCATCATATCTGCACGACTCTTCTCCACAGCTCGCCAAAGAGGTCCGTGGGCTCCACCATCACCATGCGTCTCCTCTTAGCACTGCTAGCAGGAGGGATACTGTCCGAAGTGAGCGGGCAGGCCGACCCGTTCAGCGTGTATGGTGACATCCACCACCAGCGGCTGGCCTTCCCTTCGTTCTTTGCGACGGCAGCTATGATGGTGAGTTGTCAAAAGAAACGCCTCGTTTCCCGCTGTTGCCCCCAACACATGCGGTTGCGGCACGCGGGGTACAGACACGTGTGAGCTGGGAGGTAGTTGGTGTGGCATTCCCCGCGGTGGTTTGGTGCAGCGTGGACGGAAACCACAACATGTGTATCTCCTGCTCTACGTACATTAGATGGGTGCCTCGACTACTAGGATCTTGGTCCGGGGTTCTTGTCAACATAGTGGAGACGCTCCCCACACAGAGTACGAATCACCAGAACCAACGCTTACGTGGATCGCCGAACAAAGCGTCCCGCAGTTGAGTAAGCACAACTCAAATGGTGACTGAACACCGACGAACGGAGTACACGCTGGACCCCGCATGCGATTAAGCTCGAATACGCAACTAAGCCCCGGGTACCGGTAGGTCGAGAGGGTTTTTTTCGTACCCGCGCTATTAGGATTTGGTGAAACGGAAGCAATTCAGAGGCTCCAAGTAAAACGGAACACTGTGTAGTTTCGCTTCCCGCCTTCTTGGAAGCGCCATTCTTTTCGAAAAATGTTTTCATCCTTAAATGCCAGATAATCCACATTTGTTTTGCGCGTAATTCTTAATGTTGCCAGATTCTCCATTTGTTTAAATCGGAATTTGAAGCGTTCCTGATAGTTTTCCCTCTCTTAATTTTCCAAACTCTGGAAATGCTTCCTGTTTTTCCTGTTTTTTTTTTCTTGCGGAAAACAAATCGATAATCTGGAAACAATCTCCGATAAGAAAGGCCCTAAAGCTGGTGGTCGTCCAATCTGCAGCGGCGCAGGGTTTAGTCACGTTCTATCCGGCCGAGTTGGAAAGCTGTGGCGAGAGCCAGAGACTGGTGGGCTTTTCGAAAGTGCTTGGTGTTTCGTGAAACACTACTCTACCTCGCCTGTCTTCAACCGTAATACGAAACCATTTTAGCACATATCGTACGATGGCACCGGACGGTGCCCAGGTTTTGAAGTACATCGTATTTTCCCCGGTTCGCAAGGATTATTTTCGCAGTCTCAGCCGGCTCCGAAAACGAATTGCTAACATCAACTCTCCTACACTCGTCCTTCTCCACCATACGAGTCGGGCACGCTCGTGAAAGGAACACTCTCAGGTAATACGCACACAACTTGGTACACCGAGCTTCCTCTGAAATATCGACACTAACTGATGCTTTGCCACTGCGCGGCGCGCTCGTTGCTTGTGCTTTGTTTGCACCTATCGTATTCCCCTCCGCCAGCCTGTCTTCATCGGCACTGGCATCCACTCCACTACCCGAGCTATTGCTAACACATTCGCTCCGATCGAGAAGCCAACTCTTCTCACTACCGGCACAAGCAACACGGATGACAACGAGAACGTCAACAACGGCCTCGCTGTGGCTCTCTTCAGGCCGTTGGAGGCTCCCGGTGCGGATGTGCCCACGACCGCCGCAGCAGTGGCGCCTGCGGGAGAGCACACGTGCGGTTTGGCCACGGCCAACATCACCGACGGAACCCCCGACACTCCCACCATGATCGCCGGGGACGCCTCCGTCGACACGAGCAGCGACAACTGGCACGGCACAACCGCTCTGGTCATCTACCGGCCAGTTGAGGCTGCCCGTACGGTGGCGTATTTGACCTGCTCAGCTTTCGTGCTTGAGGGAAAGCTCGCCCGCGCTTTCGCCACGGTTATCATCACCGGTGGAAACGTCGGCGCTCCCGTCATGGTCATCGGAGACACCCCCGTCGCCTCGAGCAACGCCGACGATGACCTGTCGAATGCCTTCGCTGTGGTGCTGCACCGGCCGTCCAACTCGGTGACCAACACTGAGTCCGCTGCCGCCGCACTACTGCGCACTACTCTCACGTGCTCTTCGACCACGGCTGATGTCACCGCTGCTGGAGATGACGACGCCCGCGCCATAGTCACCGTCGGCATCATGGCTAAGGACACGGAGCCGTACCATGCTTCTACCAGTCGCCCTAGTCCATCGGATGTCAAAGCGAGGCTACAGGCTAGGCAGGGGGGCAGTTCTGATCGAGTGGTAGAGGTGAGTAGTAGGTCGTGCTTCCGATCTAGCCATGAAGCTCTACTGTAGGCTCCACACAAGTGCCTGCTGTATTGATACTGTAGATTGCTACAATTTGAGGTGTTTATATACAGTTATAAAGTACGAGGACCAAGCTCTTCTTTGTAGTAGTACATGGTGATGAGCATCTACATACTAAACAGTACACCTGGTACATCACAACGCGGCAATACTTTCCTTCGGCAGGTCCAAGCTGAGTTCGATGCTGGTGTGGACAGCATCACTCCCGTCGTCGAGGTGGGTGCTATTTCCTGTTTCATGTGGAGTCCTGAACCTTTACAGTAGAGTCCGCAGGCACAGAGGTTGTATTCGTACATGTGTTATGTAGTTATATTTGTACCAGGTTTGCTACAATTGAGACGGAGAACATAGCTCAGAATCGGCCTTCCCTTCCACATGAGCTCTTCGTGGCTCTACAGGATGAGAAACGTACAGGATAAATCTATTTGGTTGGATGAATACAACATCACTGTCATGCCTTCGTGTAGGTTCCTACCGTGTCTGATGGCGGCGAGGATGAAGTGGAGAGGCCAGTCCCTCCCGATGTCAAGGCGAGTGCTGCTTATTGTTCGGTCTGGAGCTATGCAGCTCTAAAGGTCTGCGATTGTTTTTCAAAACAGACGTAGCGCATTTTTGGAACCGCTCGTAGAACAGAACGACCGATGTATAGTAGAATCGTTGAGTTGGCCTGGTCAAAATGTGCATTCTAAAGATACATCTGCTCTCTCGAAACAAGCTTTGCCGCCTACACTGAGTACGTTTCCTTGTCGTCCTTTTAGCTGATCTATATTCCACTGTAGACGTTTTCTGGTTTTACGTTGTATTTCTCCAGGGTGCATGTTCTTGCCCCACCCGCTATCAGCGATACGAGCTCACATAAACTTGGTAGCCCAACTGTGAATACTAGCTGCAGTAGCGCTATCGCACTACAAGAGACAACCCCCCCATCCCGAAAAATGTTCGTTTACGAAGAAAAAACAGGTATATATTCCACCTTGTAAGTTCATCGCATGCACCTTCCATTTTTCTGTCCGTTCCATCTGACGGTGCTCATTGGTGTCTGTCAATAACTCGCCCTCGCTGACTTGCTGCAGGGGTCTTCTTTCAAGGTCCCCCCCCGGCTATCGAAGATGGATCTTGCGGCATCCCTTCTCCCATTGAACTTCTATGAGCTATATGTTGCGTTCCCCACACTCGGCACTGCCGTTTCCACTTTCCTGTCGAAGTTGTGGTCCGGTCTCGGGTTGCTGCACCTTACCCCTGCCGATGTTTGGGCGCAGCATAGGGACATGGCGAGCTGGTGCTTGGTGCTGCTGGCATCGGCAGGCTCCGCGATCGAGGAGGCTTTGGCCTCGTTCGACTCGTGGGTCTGGTCACTGATCCTCGGCCAAGACGGCTTGTCCACCATGGCGGAGGTTTATTTCACCGGGTGGGGGTGAGTAATCGCGGGTTGCTTGACGCACTCAGTAGAGGCATGGGTTCTATTGATCGAACCTCCCTTGCTATCGTTTCCGTACCACAAAAGCGCTCGTAGTTATATGAGCTCTGGAAGAGCATTGGCAAGATAGGGACCAACGCACTGTAGAATAGCTACCGACACATATAGTAGTTCTAGAACCCTATAGAAGCGTAGCGGGGCATTTTTCAGGTACACGCAAAATTGTTATTTCAAGAAGTACGTGCCGTCTGTACGGCTTTAACTATATACATACCAGGTATGTACTGTTGTGAGATTGGAAGGCCAGTAGATACCTTACTTTCGCCTTTCAATTTTGCATGCCGTCGGTTACTCTCCCCGTTCAGAGCGCAGCTTTTGTTACAGGAAATGTCCTGATTTTTTTTGTTTTGATCGTTTTCATGGTTCGTGTTCTATAGAACAGTACGGATCGACGTTTGGGAAGTACCACCAAGTGACATCGTGTATACCCAGTAGTTGGTACTCCTGTATTTACGGACCAGGCATGCGTGTTGCGCTCAGTGAGTCTGCTTGGGTTTGTGGTAGATTACAGCAGTACGGCAATAGTGACATTCTACCCTACGTTTAGATACCTGGGCACCACGTATCCATTATGTTTAAAGTGTACAGACACCTACAGGCCTTCCCATCGTGCAATACGTACACCTCAGTCAGTATACATCTACAGTAGATCTACTGTACAGTAATATGCGAAATATTGCGTGCTGGGATCTTGGACGTGTATTATAACTGGAGTCATGGCAGAGGGTTCCTGGGTGTAACTGTACGAATGGATATGGTGTCACGGTGCAGCATGTTAGGGTAGAAACATCCAAACCATGCTCCCGCTCGCCCCTCTCACGGCGTCCTGGTGGATGTCGTACGTACTGTAGGGCTCTACCGTTAACCTGCCAGCGTAGGTCCTATAGTTTACTTCTGTGCATGATCGACCTTCTTCACCCCGCCTTCGGAATTTTTTAAAGGTGCTTCGGACGGTCAGCTTTTGAGGCGTTCGTGGCATACCTGGTCGCTCGCAAGGACTGGGGGATTATAGCCATGGGCCTGTTCTTGCTGCTGTTCGGCCCAGGGTATATCGTGATCGGCGTGACAAAGATTATGGACCACTTCATTGACGAGAATGACGAGGGTACCACGAAGCCGGCTGCGCGAGAATGTCGGGTCCACAGCCGCCCCGACAGCCGCCCACGAGCAACTCGCCGAGGAAAACGAGGCGGTGCGAAGAAAAAGAGCAAATGGAAGTAGATCTTCGTGGTTGCGCGAACGCTGTGTGCCTGACAACGTTCATGGACTGGGTGGCTGGGGTTTGTAGAGAGAGGGAGAGATATAGCGAGCGGGGTGGGGAGAGAGAGAGAGAATGTGGGAGAGAGGAATGGAGAAGGGGGGGGGCACGCAAACATGCGGGGGCTATTAGGGTTCTTAGGGGGCAACTACGCCAACGCGAACAATTCCAAGGTGTAACCGAAGGCTCAACGATGTTACAGACAGGGGTTAGCCCACCAGAACGTGCAATCAACGTGTGCGTTCATAAACATGGCACGAGAGAGAGCGGTGGAGCTAGTCGTGCCTTGCATTCGATCGGTGCCCAACGGGTGAATCTTGTGTAATCGGCGAGGGCAGGTTACAAATAGTATTTGTAACCCCCAGTTGCGAAAGTCGAGAGACACCCCCTAACTATAACCTTACCCCCATCCCAAACCGTATACATCACCTATACCCCCCATCCCTGCACCTAACCCCGACTCTGCCCTTGGAAAGCTGCATATGGCATAATAGCCCTTAGATTTGATACAGCATGTCAGCTGTGAGTTCGACCGATTGAGTGGTTGGTACTCAAGTTGGAATCTGCAGTTATGTTCTATGCATCTGTCTGAGGACATGGTTTGGCGCTAGGGGTGAGGGCAGGGGGTAGAGGTGATGTGTACGGTTTGGGATAGGGATAGGGTTAGGGTTAGGGGTTGCTTGTCGGCTTTTGCAGCTAGGGGTTACAAATAGTCGCTTCCGTGTAATCGGCAATCCAGAACTGCAGCGCAAGGTTGACGATGGACTTTTGTGACCTACCGGCGCTACGATTGGAGATGGCGTCACAGTCTCGCCGTTCGTGGACAGCAATGCGATTCCCTCACGGTTATCTCCGCTTAAGGAACGGACACATGCACTATCCGTGTTCGTCTATCAAAACTTGGTGCGCTCGTACTGAGAGGGGGGCGCTGGTGTAGTTTTCGTGCAGATATGGCTATCAACATTCAGTTGAGGGTTGGTTGAGGCGAGTTCCGACGCTCCAGAGAGGCTTAAACGCATGGTACTGTGCCTGTTCGTAGTGCTGCATTCAAGGCACGTAGCGTGTAGAGGACCCGGTGTGTCGTGCTGGAGGGTGCAGTTACACGCCTGCTGGGCAAGGTATGGCTGCAGACCGCTCTGTATCGACACCCCCGCGGCTGTTATTCGGGGGTTTATATAGTGGTGCGGAGGCGTGACAGAACCGGATTAAGAGCGCATTTATCGGATACAAGGGACAGCGCTCGTATCGATGTGTTGTTCGTGACAAGCCGTCATTGGACCCCTCTTAACCCCTCCCCTACGGGGCTTCAGAGGTAAAACTGTTGAAACTTAATGGCGTTTAGAGAACCAGCCGCACGAAGCAACGTGGGCTACCAAGTTAGGGGGTGATTATTTCACTATCGGACTGCACTATCGGACTCCAAAACAAGGAGTTGCACGACACACGCGCAGCTTAAACTTTAAGCACGCTGCTCCGTCACATGGGAATAAGACCACACACTTAGTCAGTTTTCTTTGTTATCGCTATACATGGTGCGCCAGAAGGGTTATCTGCCGGATGATCTTATCTTGGGCGCGCTTAACCCAGGACACTGACTGTTATCTTTTCTTTCCCGAAATAGCTCCCCTCCACCTTTTGAGAGCTCCCTGTTTGGGTTTGGTCTTCACCCCAACCCCCCCCTGCTCACCCACTCGCCCGCTCACCCACCAAGTTCCTCGACACCATCGCTAGCCCTGCACCGGTCATCAGCGAATAGTTAATGCCCGAAAATACACAACAGTGACCCCCCAAATAACCCTCCAGACGGCGTTGCTTGCTGCTGGTGTGTGCCAAGTGCACCGTTTGGCCAACCGAGGCGCCGTGTAGCAGGGTGGCGAACACAGCAAAGTGTGCAGCACCTACGCGTATCCATGCCTGATATGCACATATACACCACGCTTTAGCATCAACAATAAATCCAAATAAATAAGGACAAACCGAAACTGAAAGAGCAATCAAAACGCGAACATAGGTAAACAAACTGTACAACCGATGCTACAAACAAAATGCAACACCTTGCAAGGGGTAAAACGAGACTAGAGCACCAACAAACTGAGACTATTACATAAGACGACGACATGCAAGGAACATAAAACTGCAACGAGATCGAAGAACCACACACGAGGACCAGGCACCACAAAATGCAACGATTGGATAGGATGCAACAAGGAACACAACGGCAAAAACAAAACGAGAAAAGGATCTCTCTCCACGCCCACCGTGAGAGATAACACAGACGACAACGAATACCGTAGCTTTACATATATTTACGGATACGTACGCGGCTCTCCTGAAGCAGGAGACATTTCATCCCACATCATCAAAGCCATCCTACACCTACAAACATCAAAACGGAGCAGGGTTTGGGGGGGGGGAGGGGGACGACAGCCCTCAACAAGCGTAGTCCCCGTACGGTGTAACGTGCATACAACAACAGCTGCACTGTTGTGCACACCAGCTAGAAGTTTACTCGGGAACGATGCAACGCACATACAACAGTTGCAACACTGCTGCTTGCCCCAGCCAGGCGTATAATGCTACAGTAAAATCGGGGTCGACGGAAGTGGAGACAGCGAATGCAAGGTGGTGGCCCCATGACTTGGAGCCTTATGATTTTATTTTTTTTAGAGATTTTTCCGTACCAAGTCGAAGCCAGAGAACATAAGTTGTGGGGAAAATACTGACCATTTCGCCCGCCCGGCTCACACATGCAGTGGTTTCTGGGTTTACAGCCTTTGCGGAGGCGACGATGATTCGAGCCACTTGTGATACAAGTAATGCATTTAGATGCGTCCGAAATAGGAAGTAGTTTTTGGTTCCAGCATACTTGATACTGTCTGGGATAACGTACCGGAGCCACAAGCATGGTCTGGAACCACTCCCAACGGGCGCGAACAAGGGGAAGCCAAATAACGTCATACCACCCTAGCCACCCCACGAGTACATGCTGGCTAGTTTATGTGCTGTGCTTTTATCTCCAGGATTGCTGTCGCTCTGAGCGATCGGCGTCGAAATATACGCCGGATGAGGCCCTCCTGCTTTGTGACAGAAAGCCCCATGTAATCCAATATTTCCTGTAAATGGTCGGCGAAACGGCTAAATAATAATACAGTAAAAGTTGCTGAAAAAGGGATCGCACAACAACAAGCATACGAGAGATCGCAGAGCACAGCAGGTATAGCTGAGCGAACCGTTCCCACCCGAGACACTGGGTGCGCACGGCGATGGCGGCGGCTGTCCTGTTGCGTGGTGCGGTATGGGTGGGCCCGCTGTACTCTCTGTCGGCGCTGATGCGATAACGGTGAACTGCTGCTGCTGCTGTTATGTTAATCCGCTTACCGCGGACAAGGCGAATTTCCCGACTCTTGTGGACAGCGAATCTCCACATCAAGTGGATTCTCCTCTACCCGCGACGGAACACCGATACAAATATACGCCACCGCGACCCAAACGGTGTTCCATTTCCTTGCACATTTGGAGGCGGACTGTGCCGAGTTTTATTCACATGGAGCGCGGGGCGATCCGACGTTGCGGGACGTTGACGACGACGGCGACTAATATTTTTTTGTGAAACATCACCTACCCCACGCTTCTTGTCCCCTGCTGGCAGGGTTCAGACACGTGGGGAAGCAGATGTTGTGCTCTCCTGAAGAACCGTTCCACCCAGCATGGTCAGCAACACATGTCGAATGACGTTACGTCAGGAAGGGGGGGGATTTGTGGGGGAAGGGGGGAGGGTCGGGGTGTCGTTGGAGGCGTGTTACTATTTAATATGACCGTTAAATTCCCTGCCGTGTGTGCTTTCGTGGCATTATTCGTGAGACCGATGCCGTGCGCTTTATTGCTGAAAGTGCACGTCCGTATGTCGCGGAGGGGGGGGTACTCATTTGTTGCTTGCCTTAGTCAGTTGAGCATTGACCACGCATCCCTTTCGAAACGGAGCACCGTTGCTACTCCTAATAGAGACACCTCTAACACTTGGGCGCTCATTATGTTGTTTCCATATATTACAAATAAACGTTTTGCTAATATTATCCCCTTCCTGATTCCCCGTCTGTGGCCACTATCTATCTCCCAAGATAGCGATCGTTTTCATGCTACTATTCAGTGTACCAAACTTCTCCATGTCACATTCGTCTATTTTTCTCATCTCCCCCTCCAACACATCCCTTTCCTCCTTGTGCCTTTCACATTCTCCCACTATGTGAATTCTACTATGTATGGCTTTGCCACATAGGCACAGCTGTGCATCTACTTCCTCCTCTTCCCGGCTACTGGTATACCCCCTTCTTATATCTGGTAGTTCCAGGTCCCCTACACGAAATCGAAATTTCAGCTTTTTGGCGAAGTCCATTGGGCCGTGCAGATACTTTTTCACTCCTATCCCTTCTCTCAACCCCCCGTATATATCCAAGTGTTCTTCCCCTTCCACCTTGTTTCTTAGCGTTAGCCTTTCCCTTCTTTCTATCCTCTCTTTTACTCCTGTCTCGTACCCCCTAAGTTTCTCTATAGCCAGCATCTCTTTTTGGTTTCCTTTATCCTCCCATACTCCCTCGACTACTCAATCCCACATTATTCCAGCTCGCCCTTTGGTTACTTTCTCCCATACAGCTTTATCAGCTATGGCTAGCAACCTCTTGTTTGGCATGTTCTTTATTTGTATTGCCATTGCAACTTACGCACGTCTCTATTCGTCTCAAGTGGGTACATTCCCACTTCTTCTCTCAATACTGTATTTCTCGTCGTACTTGAGCATCCTAGTACTTTTTTATCTGCTGTCATCTGTACTGTTTTCAGCTATTTTACGAGCTTCGCGCTCCCTTCCCATACTTCTCCTGCTTATTCTAGCTTCGGTACAGTCACATTCATCAGTGTGCACCTCTTGATTCTAGTGTCAAGGTGCGAGTCTTTTAGGACTGCTTCCATCTTGCCTACGTGTGCCTTACCCTCGCCTATTACTTTAGTTATGTGTGCATCCCAAAAGTAATATTTGAGATCTCTATATCAAGGTAGGTATACTGGTCTACGATCGGTAATTCATCTTCTCCCCACTTCCACTTACAAGTTACCGGACTCTCCTTATCGTCGTAACATACAACTAATGCGCCCTTTTTCACGTCCGCCGTCACTCTCCATTTCCTGGTGCACTCTAGTGCCTTCTATATTGTTTTATTCTGCAGTCCCTCGGGTGTTTATGATATACTGACGAAATCATCCGCAAACATCAATTCCGACACCGTATCTTCCCTCACCGTGGCCCCCTGCGAGGCTGCTTCTACTGCTAATATCATGTCATTAATATATACTTTGAATATATTAAGTGATAGCGTACATCCTTGTGCAACTCCTTGTAGGATATCAACGTACTTCGATATTTCCCCGTCCAACATCACAGCACTTCTCGCACATTCCGTCATCTTCTTCATCATTCTCCACATCTTTCCTCTGATCCCTATTTCCCAGAACTTTTTCCACAGCCCATTTCTCCTCACTCTTGTCGTAGGTCTTCTGTACATCTAAACATAAACAGTACGTTGTTAGCCCCACGTTTGTCTTACCTTGGGTTATCTTACCTAATGTGTTCACATGGTCGACGCAGCTACGGTTTGGCCTAAATCCTGCTTGCCCTTCGCTATTTTTTTCTTCCTTCTCCATCATTGTTCCCATTATATCGTTCAAAATCTTACAGAACGTTTTACCTACAGTGCTTAATAGCGTTATCCCCCTATAGTTATCCGGGCCAGCCTTGTCTCCTTTCTTAAACAAGTTTACTACTACTCTATATCTCCATCTCTTAGGTGCGTACTCGTTTTTCCATACCCGGTTATACAACTTAACCATCATGGTAAGCATTCCTTCTCCCCTGTACTTCATAAATTCATTAACTATTTGGGCTGCTCCTGCTGCCTTTCTATTCTTAAGCTTAGCTACACGCTTATTTACTTATTCTCTTGTGAACTCTCCCTGTAAGCCTTCTGAACTACTGTCTTCCCTTTCTGATGCATCTTTGTTCGCCTCTGCCCACGTGTTGATACCCTTCTCGAATTCTTCGTCGAACGCTTCGTTCGTTGTGAGCGCCCCTAGCGTGCGGTAATGCTTTACAAGTACTTCCCTTTTCCCCTTCGAACTACTAACCACTTTACCGTTCTGTGCTCTTAATGTAGCTATCCCCGTGTCTGCCTCTCCTGCTTGTTTGCCTAGTATCCCTTTTATCCCTATCCACATCTGCTGCATCCCGCCATCAAAGCCTTCGTTCGTTTTATTACCTTTGTTTTTCCATATCCTTTTCTTCTTCTTCTTCTCAACCACCTTTTAGCTGGTGCTACGGTAGGGGGGGTAGACTGATTTTCACTACCACGTTTACTCCACTCGGGCGAGTGGCTCTGTACCTCACTCAAACCTGGACGCAGGTGTATATGAATATGTTGTTGTCGCAGAGTAGCGAGCATACCATGGTGGTGCATATCTCGAAAACGTAAAGGCGTTAAGACTTAAAAAAAACTGCGAAGAAATATGGTGGTCACTCGGCGGAGTGGCTCTCACCCGCTGAAAATATTGGACATAAAAGCGACCCCCCTACCGTAGCACCAGTCTTTTTTACTTTCTTTCTAGCAATATCATACTCCTCCCATCCTGAGGTAGTTTTGCTCGATGTGTATCTTGCGTGTGCCTTTCTCCTTACTCTTATAGCCTATTTTACTTCTTCATTCCACTATTTTACTGCTCTATTGCATATTTTCAACTTCAATTTACTTGCTGTGGTCTTGACCAATTTCTCACATCCTTCTTTTATCCTCCCTCCTGCACTATATCTCTCTCTGTATTGTTATGTGTCGTCCCTACGCATTTAAAATCATCTCTTCTTGGAATTCTTCCCGTTTTTCTTTCACTTCTAGTGTATCTATTCGCCATCTGTACAATTTCCTACCTCGCCTATTTTTGATCACTCTCGTCTGCTGACAATCTATCCATATTAGGCAGTGATCCGTAGTTCCTACGTCCGCCGCGCATACATGTACTTCCGTTTCCTTGCTACTTCCGTTTTCTACCACTATGAAGTCAAGAACGGAGCTTTCTCCCTTTTGCATACACCGTCTAGTCCATTCTGGCTCTGGCTTTTTTACTCTACCGTTCAGAGTCTTCAGCTCATTGTTGGTAAGGAACTTCAGTATCTCTTCCCCGTTCTTATCATTTGCTGCTTCCCCATACTGTCCAATGTTCTCGTTCGGGTTGCTTGCCTTCTTAATTCTTGAGTTAAAATCTCCGACTAGTACTGCTTCTCCTTGTCTTGTATATCTATGTACATCTACTGCCACTTCCCCTAACTTCGTCTGCATATCTTCCACCGTACTGTTCAACTCTGGGGGCATATAGATGTTTCCTAAGAACTAATATTTCGCCCCCCTATCCCCTGGTATCTTTATCCATATGCTTTCTTCGAATTTCGTGTCTTTGATCAACTTCTATTATGTCAAAGGTATTATTTGACTAGGAACCCTACTCCCCCCGCCCCCCTATTCTTGTTGTTCTGTCCCTTCCTCTTTTTCCTTATCCATGCGTACTCTCCAATTGTGCATTCTATTCCCCCCCCTCTTTCTCCCACGACTCTTGAATTGCATTTATGACTAGGTCGCGCTTACTTACTTGTTCGGCTATTTCGATCATTTTGCACTCTGCTGTGGCGAATCCACATACGTGTGTCATGATCCTATATTCAGCTATGTCTTCGTTTCACTATTCGCTCTACTATTCTATTTCGTTTCTTCTTCGTATTTGCTACTTCTGTTCCTCTCTTCTTCAATCTTTATCTTTGTTTTCGTTTCCGGTTTTTTCGTTTGGCTCTACGTCGCTGTGTTTCTCTCCCATTCCCTTTGGGTCACTTGCTGCTTCCTGCCCCCCCCCTCCATCCGTTTACACTAGAACTACGTCTTAGACTCGATATTACATTAGCTATACATACTCTCCATCTGAAAGAATGATGCGTGTCGAGGCTCTGTCTCTCTGGAGAGAGATGGCAGAGGTGGCACCTAAGTGTCTGTGAAGAGCACTTGTGAAGAAGAAAAGAAATGGTTTGAAAAGGCGCTTATTTGGCCAAAGGAGGAAAAGAAGAAGAGAAGAAGAGTGATCGAGGTAGGGGGTTGCCTCCACCTCATCACGGATCACGGATCACGGAACAATGCCCAAGCTACGGGCAGATGTATCTTACGTCAGCCAATCATGTCCCTTACAACGTTCCATGATACGTCATTGTAACGTTCTCTGTAACTCTCTTATGGTAAACTGGTTACCCTGTACTACGATCAACTTGTACGAGTAAGTTGATTATAATGCGTAGAAAGACCCTGTACTATGATCAACTTATGCAAGTAAGTTGATTACAATGCGTGGAAAGAACAAACTCCCATTTCTCCGCATATGATATTTATCCGCATCTAGAACTAACTACGATGCTCAGTGTACTTGTATGAATTGACTGCACGTCAACATAGGTATGGATCCCAACGTCCATATTTCAATACCATCCTGGTCTTCTAATCCATGCCGATAATTTTTATGTCTGTAACCTCTGCCACTCCATGCTCGCTTTCGGTTTAAGCGTGACTCGAAAATGTTCTCCCTCCCTTTCTACTTGCCATCATGCAACGCAGTATAGTCCTACTTCGTCGCACTTCCTCTTGAACTCTATTTTCGTCGTGTCGCTAGAAACTCCGAATACCAGCACTACTAGTACTTTACCCTTGCAATCTTTCTTACTTCACCCACCCGGCCTCACCGTCTTTATCCCAATCTCTTCAGAGACTATCTCCAGCTTGTTTTTGTTCATATTTGTAGTGGGAAATGTTCAAGTTGCTGGGACTTCCCAACCCTAGTAATCGTCGAGGGTCTGGTGTCTTCCAGTTCTTTTGCCGGCGCTCCACGCTAAATAGTGTCTCTAACACGGGCTCGTAGCCTGGAGCCAAGTTCAACACCGTACCCCACGTTTGTGTCAGGCGATCTGCATGGTAACCATCCTGGTGTCCCACGACCGTATCTTCTATCTTCTTGCCCCGCTGCTGTACTGGTTACTTTCCTCCAGGGAGGTCATTTTTACCGTGCAAGGTTCAAGGACGGCTTGCTTAACACAAAATCTTACTCACACAGCGAGATGCCCCGTAAGTCGCTTCCTTCATCGTATGTATGTTTCACCATGGGTAGCTACTCCACTAATGCTCCCGAATAGACCTTCGCTGCCGAAAGCCTGGCCAACGATCACCCTACACTTTGCACCGGCTTCTATCCTTCAAGATATCAAGATATCTACGTACCGGTTGGTGCCCCATCTTGTTGGTCATGTGGTCGGTCATAGGCTATACGTTAGTTTCATGAGTTCAATAGACCTGACTTAACGTCATTCATTATCTACCCCTCCCCTTCATTTGGCGCATGGTATGTGCACCAAGTTTCAGGGGTTGTTTGGACGATGCCCAGACCAGATTTTCACCGCCCAATGGAAGTCGGTCATTTTTTCCGGGTATCTCATCACGAGACCCCAAAATTCATGTGAATTGGCCATGTCGGGGTGACCTTGCTATATCTATGTGTGTGCATATATGGTGGTTCTCCATCATGCTAGGGTTTTTGCCTATGCTTTAATCTGTTTACTATATAATACCTGATACGATATGGGAGGAAATGTATATTTATTTATGGTTTGTGTTTTGATGTGTGGAAAAACAAACTTGTTAGTTTAGTAATTTCATGCCTATGCCCGGTGTGTGTTTTGATATGAGAAAAAAACAGACTAGTTGAGTAGTCTCATAGTAATATCCGGTTTGTGGTTTGATATGGAAAAATCAACTGGTTAGTTTAGTATTTCCATGTCTATGTCCGGTTTGTGTTTTGATAAGAGGAAAACAAAAACTTGTTATTCTGATAATTTCATGTCTGTATCCGGTTTGTGTTTGATATGAGGAAAAAACCTGGTTAGTTTAGTAATTTCATGTCTATGTCCGGTTTGTGTTTTGATATGAGGAAAACAACACTCGTTAGCTTAGTAGTTTCATGTCTAAAGTATGGTGGCTTGTTTTACAGCGTCGTTGCCACTCGACGCCAACCCATAGTTGTCTAGCAGAAGTGTCGCGGAGGGGGGGGGGGGGAGATTTGTGTGGGTGTTTGTGACGGGGGGGGGGTGAAGGATTGGGATGTTTTTTGGGGGGTGTATCTATGACCGTTGAGTACCCTGCCACGTAGGAAATCGATACGGTTCGACGCCCCCTGTGCCCTCTCGTTCAGGGCGTGGAAGCGACTGACCTACACCCCTTACCCCGCAGATTTGCACGATGCCGAAGGTATTTTTTCAGTGTTCTCTGAGTCGCTTTGTTTGCGCCGACTAACGTGGGTCTTGTTAAGGGCTCGGTCGCCCATACAGTGCCGAATAACACGCCGAACCTACGCTTGCTCGTTAGCGGCGAGGCAAGTACTCCACTTAAGCTGTACGGGAATACACGACGTCGAAGATCATTTTGCAGCGTGACATCAATCGTCGTTGTCGCGAGGGCATTTGCTGTGCCGAACAATGTCGGCGTTTTGAAGAATACCTCTTCCTATACAAAGTCGACCAAACGAGTCAAATATACCCTCGTTTGTTTGAATGACGCCCAGGGTCTCCCTATCGGCGAGACAGCCATTGACGTTTCCCTTAACCTTCCGGAATTCAGCGACGGCGAAGGCAAGGCAAGTCTTCAGTGCTATACATGAGTTGTGGTTGGCGCGGGGATACTCGATTGCCGAATGCCGTCGGGGCCCTTCAGCGTCCATGCATTCGCTTTGTCACGTACAGCTCTTGCAATCGGAAATTCAAAAACACGAGACTGTACAGACAGACAGACAGACAGACAGACAGACAGAAAGACAGACATACAGACTCATTAAAATATGGGGGCCCGAACACACCCCTGTATAAAGAGGGTTTTATTAGTACAGGCAAGAAAACGCCTCGCTTTACTACCGTAGAGAGGCAATCAAGGCAAGCCTTCCTGGTGCATGCCGTAGACCGTGTGGGTTTGAAGTAAAAAACAAAAACCGTCGCGCTTGAAAACCTCCACCGAACAACAGTAGCCCGGCGACCGCGACCATCTCGAGACGGCGTGCCACGAAACAAGTCACACGCGCCTTAGACCAGGCTCTCCCGCTTCCATAGATACCAGGTTTGTGGGAATCGACCAAATAATGGTGCAATTTTTCGCAGGCAAGGAGTACACAGACAGAACATACAGCCAAATCAAAACAAATGGTGCCTGCACGCAACAAGCATTTAAAGAGGTTTTGTTTTTGCCAAAGATGGCCTCGGCCACGCTCCATTGGACGTTCCATTATCACACAGAGAGGTACATGAGGCAGGGGTACCTGATAGTCTGCCGTATTTATTGGCACTAACAAAAGGATAAACACAGGCAAACCCCGCCGAATTAAACAGTCGTGACAGAGACGACATCAGCATGTGTACGCCGCGGACAAGTCGATATCGTTTACAATGAAATCAGTTCCACTCGTTAGCTCAAGTTCGTTCGATTCTGTAGACGATGAGTTTGCGCAAATCGACCACGTAACGGTCCTCGCAACCAATGGTATAAGACGCCAACAGGTCGATATCCTCCATATTTAGAATGGATTTTTGCTTCTATGGAAGACTGGTGCTACGATAGGGGGGGTACCCACATTTTCCCTACCGGGTTTTGGCCACTCGAACGAGTGGCTCCGAATCTTCACTGAAAGTTGGACCTAAACATAGTTTGTTCGCTTTACGCAACAAAACCTTCAATGGCGGTGCACATAGAACAACAAAAAAGACAAAAAAAAAGAAGAAGAAGATATGTATATGAGTATAACGCAGTAAAGCAGTCACTCGGCCGAGTGGCTCTGTGCAGGTGAAAATCAAGTACCTATGCATGACCCCCCTACCGTAGCATCAGTCGGAAGTACGTGGGAGCACGTGCAAGCTTCCATGGAAGTCGAGTCCCACCAAAGCTTCCATGGAAGTGGTGGAACCTTGCATGGAAACGAGCTCAAGCGTAAGCTCCCACTACTTACATGGAAGCTCCCACCTGCTTCCATGGAAGAAGTAGGTTATGGAAGCTTCTCCAAGAACGTGATTGATTTGGTTTCCATGGAAGTGGTTCAAAGCTTCCCTGAAACGTTGTTCCACGGGGATGGCAGTAGCTCCCGTGGAAGTACTCAAGCTTGTCCGCGGGAAGCTTTTCCACTACACCCGCGAAAGCTTCCATGGAGGCATCTTCCGCGGAAGAACATGGGTACTTCCATCACAAGCGGCTGGCACTCCCCCTACTCGCCTAATGTGGCCGTTTTGTTGTGGTGGAGATATTAAACAATGTTCTGTACGAAGCAAACCCCACAAGGTGTCAAAATCCTCTCATTTCGGTACGCCTGATGGTATGTACATACTGTAGTTCAATGTCTCCAAAAGCAGGGGACCACGTTTTTCTTTTCCGAACGCCACAATCGTCTTTTCGAGAACCCAGTCAGGGGGAGGGGGGGGGGGGTGGCAAACTAAAACCAACCAAATATAAAGTTGAAAAAAACTGCCATTTTCTCTATTCGTATAGAAAACTCCCAATGCTCCGATGTGTTTTCATTTTGGCCTTTTTATGAGTGTGGCGTCTGGGATTCCGATCTGCGTGCTCCCCTGCCTAAAGGAGTACCTGGTTGTTTACGCCCACATTGTGCAGGGGGTCCCAGCCACCTGTGATGGAAGCAGTGGAAGTTTCTGAGTAATCTATGGAAGCTTCCATCCGCTTCCATGGAAGCGGCAGAAGCTGTACCATGGAAGTGGTGGAAGCTTCCGTGGAAGTGGTTAAATCTTCTAGAAGCTTCCAAGAAGCTTCCATGGAAGCTTCCACCAGCTTCCATTGTAACTACCAATACTACTGAAGGCAGGAGACCGGGGTCGTGGCGGAGGGGTTCCGAAGGGACTCCAGTTAGTTGTTGCAGACACGACTCGTCCGTCTGTAGAGCGGGGCTTGCCTTGTCCCACACGGCTAATCTGGCAAGATGTCTCAATAGGCTGAACCAAACGTGTCTACGAGTACTCACCACACAACGAGTGCTCCGTACTCTGCATACGATATATCTTCATACAACAACAATTTCGCGGTTCGTTTGTTTTTATAGTTACGTACGAGTACGTACAAATACTTCAGCTGTGAGTACGGCCGATTGAGTGGTTGTCTCTCGACTTTGCAAGCTGCGTGATACGTCAGACACACTCGTTCACTGGGCGTGCTTGATCTATATTCAAATGTGTATTCAAACATATCGTACTTACGGTACTTGGTATACACGTACATATGTATTATACGCATAAAAAAAAACTAAACTAAAAAAGACCTGGTACGTTTTCATATAAAATTGAAAGATACGTCAGCTGTGAGTACAACCAATCGAATGGTTGCATTTTGTTGCGTTCATTGTTGTCGTTTTAAACGTGTTTCGTATTAACCGGTATTTAGGAGGTTCCAACCAAAGCCGCCGTCCGTCGGGGATCACTACCGAGCACATCACACAGCACGCTGCTCGCAGCGTGGTGTGCGCCCTGCCACCTGGTCAGCGTGCGATCCACTGCCAAGGGAAGGGCGTGTTATTGCCCAGTCCTTTCGTGGAACACCGCTGTCCAGCAAACGTGCGTAAAAACGAGAGCTTCTCCAGACAGTACAGAGTACAACAGCAGTACGAAGAGTATTCGAATGGTTCGAGAGTTGTTTCAAGAGCACGAGCTCGACCTCGCGAGATATGCCTGTACTGAAGCAGACAGCGTCAGATTGTGTCGGCGGTCGTCTCGTTGCCCCTGACGGGCATCAACGGCTATACGTTACAACACGCCAGCATAACTTACCCATCCATCGTGTGTTGCATCCGGCGGCATACCGTTCGTTGTCGCTCTGATTTTCACACAGCTTGCATCACCGGGCGGAGCGAGATACATCTTGCGATCTACCCGGTACAGCAAGCACTACACGTACACCGTTGGCTTCCAGCCTCCAACTGCTATTACCATAGGTAAGCCGATTTTATCCCGTGAACGCGTCGACCGTGTTGAGACCAGGCAGGATCATGAGTACGGACTGTTGGAGGAGGGTCTACCGTACACGTACCGTATATCTGCTAACCAAAGAAAGCTGTGAACTGTTGCTTGTATAAGTTGTACTATCGCCGTTTGTTGTCGATACATCGGGGGATACGTTATTTTGCTGTGGTTGCTGTACGGCTATTGGTGCTGAATACAGAGGACAAGCTCGTATTTTTAGTGTATCCTACTGCATGTGGTACTTGATACCTGGTACCGGTACATATGTAAGATACTCTGCAAAAGGTCATACACGAGAATCACGCGCGATCCCAGTATCACACGCAGCTTGCAACTATGAGCTTCGACGAAATCGTCAATTTAGGCCGAGATATCTTAAAAAAGACACGACGTACCACGTATCTCGACGTACCAGGTATATTTTTAACCAAACGAAAAAAAACACATGTTGCGTTTGCGTCAAAGTTCTGTTTCGTGTGCTACCCAGCCGTTTCGTGCTTGTTCCAGGCCCACCTGCATTTTCCGGCAGGCGTACACGGCATATCCCCCCCCCTACAGTATGTCCTTCACGAGAAATGTAGAACACACACGGCCGGCATACCACGTAGCATGCAAAGCTGAGTACCGGTATCCGTTATTCAATCGATTGCGCTCATGGTTGACGTATGAAATGTATGACATGCTATTTACTATTCACATTTATGTTGTCGTACCGTAAAAAAGAAAAAGCAGTTAGCCACAAAACGGTATATCGTGGGTGTTCGGAGCCAATTCACGGTACTGTATATGGAAAATTCGTCGCTGAAGCCCCTTATATCGGCAGCGCTCAGGCCAAGGCACCGCTATGCCGTGGTCTGACCACCAATCTTACAGAACAGCGGCACCTAACTGCTCCCGTTAGATTTCGCCACTTTATAGTGTACATAGCGCCGACTGATACGCCCGTCGTACGCGGGCGACGTCAACCCCGTAAAAAACAGTTGAATACAGTACAGTCTGTATGTGTCGGATTGCCATGTACCGGAAAGTGGCGCAGAACAACCTCGGTATACCGTTTTATGGATTTTGATCAACCAAAAAGTGATGTCGAGCTGCCAACTTCAGGTTTAGTTGAATCGATAGATACTGTGGGCCTCTGTTCGGGATTCGGGACGGTATACCCTTGATAGGTGGTAGTAGAGGCTTTCGCTGGTAGGGGTTAAACTATTGTACCTGGCTGTGGCGTTCAGGAAAGGCAAAAGAAGATTGATGTTGAAAGGTGCCACTTGCGGGCAAGAAATAATTACGTAAACTATGGACCTCTGACGGCCATGGTTAATGGTACTCGTCCTCTGTGAAGAGGAGAGTATATCAAAGAAGACCGGAGGGAGAGATCAATGAGAGAAAGAAGAGTGAGCATAGAGGGGTGCTCCACTTTGTTGTCTCGACATCTACAGAACTGCTACGTACGTACGCTCGAGAAGCTTTGAGCTTCGAGACTGTCAAAAACGGCTCTTGAGATCTGGAACAAAAAACGGTATTTGTGTTGGGGTCGAACCTTCCCATAATACCCCCCTTCTAATGTAGAGAAAGTGTATTACTTTCTGTTGTGAACAGTCAGTGATTCTACCGCTGCCGTTATTCTACGTGACGTATCATATAGCAACAGGTACACTGCACTATGAAGCTGTACTGCAGTCTCCACTGAACATGAAGTGCTTAGACTGCTGCATGCTACTGAACATTGATCACGAAAACAGGTTGCTGTTGCCTACCAGGTATTTCTTGACAGCCTCCATGCTTGAGGCACGAATTTAGTGCCCATATCAACGTTTTACGAGTACTGTACTGTAGTGTCCCTTCTTGGGCAAGGTCTGCCTTTTTCGCTACATACCTGGTAATCAACAGTATATTTCGAGCGATCGCACCGCAGCACAGCAGCATTGCTGCATCTCACTGGTCTGATAGGCCTGAACAGGTACGAGTACAGTAGTTGGCACGGGATGGCACATGGATCGTTTCTGGATCTTCATCTTAATCTGTTGCCTGATACAATCATCACATATTATTTTATGCCTACAGCAACAGTAATACTGTAGTCCCGCTTTCGGCCGGGAAGTCTCTATGAATGCGTTCAAACGGGGACACGGGACAAGCGGATGCATATACAGTACCTTGGTCATTAGTCACGCGGGTTGCTATGTATGCCTGTCGTAATGCTTCTACATCGTGGTGCTATATATATGAATCAGAGTCGTTCGTTGTACTCGTATAGGATATTAATCGGGACGATTCCAATGTATCCAATCGAAACATGCCAGTAAACAAACACTTACTACGAAGTAATTACAAGATACAAAGCAGAAGGGTACTTTAGAAGTACGCACATATGTCACACATGACATGCATACATATGATACATGCTCGGGCTGAATACAAAACTCTACGAAGTATGATAACAGCGAACCAAGCAACAGTGGCTATGGTTATACGCTTGGCGTTGCTGAGAGATAGCGACAACACTTTGTAAGCACCCAACCGCCCACTGTCCTACGTAACGATGGACTTGTATATAAATGGCGTACTATAGTACCTCCTTCTAAATAATGAAGATGCAAACGAAAAATGTACTGTAGATGTTTCTTGCGTGCACTATGCGTACAGCTCTTCAATGCGTACTAAGGTCTCCGAACATGGCCTGCTGCCCTGTCAATGTTCTGTCACTATCCACCGATAACCGGCACGCGCCAACGTTTGGTCGCCCGTCACCTCCGCACAACTCTTCTCCACAGCTCAGCAAAGAGGTCCGTGGGCTCCACCACCACCATGCGTCTCCTCTTAGGACTACTAGCAGGAGGGATGCTGCCAGGAGTGAGCGGCCAGGCCGACCCGTTCAGCGCGTATGGTGACATCCACCATCAAAGGCTCGCCTTCCCTTCGTTCTTTGCGACGGCAGCTATGATGGTGAGTTGTCAAAATAAAGGCCTCGTTTCCCGCTGTTGCCCCCAACGCATGCGGTCGCTGCACGCGGGTACAGACAAGGGTGAGCTGGGCGCTAGTTGGTGTGATATGCTCCGCGGTGGTTTGGTGCAGCGTGGACGGAACCCAGTCAGATCGGAAACCTCAACATGTGTATCTCCTGCTTTACAGTAGATGGGTGCTTCGACCATTAGGAACTTGGTCCGGGGTTCTTGTCTAGATAACGGAGGTGCGACCCACACAGAGTACGTTTCACCAGTATCAACGCTTACGTGGATCACCGAACAAAGAACGCCGAACTTGAGCAAGCACAACTTGAATAGAGACTTAACACCGCCGAGCGGTGCACACGCTGAACCCAGCACGTGTTCACGCTCGATTGCCCTGGGTACCGGTAGGTCGAAAGGCATTTGTTTCGTACCCGCGTTGGTAGGATTTTGTGAAAAGAAAGCGATTCAGAGGCTCCAAGTAAAACGGAACACTGTGGCTCGTGTGGAGTAGTTCCGCTTCCCGTCTTCTCGTGGGAAGGGCCATTCTTATCTAAACTATGTTAGTACTTACATTCCAGATTTTCCGTATTTGGTTTTTGTGCAATGTTTAAAATTTCCAAATATTCTATTTTGCTTTCCAAATATTGGATGGCGAAGCGTTCCTGATAATTAGCCTCTCAATTAATTTCACAGATTCTGGAAATACTTCCCGTTTTCCCTGTGTTTTTCTTGCGGAAAACAAGTCGATAATCTGGAAATAATCTCCGATAAGAAAGGCCCTAAAGCAGACGGTCGTCTAATCTTCAGCGTCGCAGGGTTTAGTCAAGTTCTATCAGGCCAAGTTGGAAAGCTGTGGCGAGAGCGAGAGACTGGTCGGCTTTCCGAAAGTGCTTCGTATCGTTAGACACTGCTCTACTTCGCCTGTCTCCAACTATACCACATGCGAAAATAATTTACCGCATACCATACGATGGCACCGGACGGTGCCCAGGTTGTGAATCATAACGTATTTTCCCCGGTTCGCCAGGAATATTTCGGCAATCTCAGCCGGCTCCGAAGACGAAATGGTATACGCGACTATCTTACCCTCGCCTTTCTCCACCATACGAGTCGGGTACGCTCGTGAAAGGAATACTCTCAGGTAATACGCACACAACTTGGTACATCGGGTTTCCTCTGAATTGTCGACAATAACCGATGATATACCACTGCGATGCGCGCTTGTTGCCTGTGCTTTGTTTGCCCCTATCCTATTCCCGTCCGCCAGCCTGTCTTCGTCGGCACTGACATTCACTCCACTACCCGGGCTATTGCTAACACATTCGCTCCGATCGAGAGGCCAACACTTCTCACTAACGGCGCAAGCATCACCAATGGCGACGAGAACCTCTACAACTTCCTTGCTGTGGCTCTCTTCAGGCCGTTGGAGGCTCCTGGCGCGGATGTGCCGACGACCGTCGCAGCAGAGGTGCCTGCGGAAGAGAACACTTGCGGTTTAGCCACGGTCAACGCCATGATCGCCGGGGACGCCTCCGTCGACACGAGCAGCGACGACGGGCACGGCACAACCGCCCTGGTTATCTACCGACCAGTTGAGGCTGCCAGTACGGTGGCGCGTTTGAGCTGCCCAGCTTTCGTACCTGCGGGAAAGCTCGCCCGCGCTTTCGGCACGATTAGCATCACTGGTGGAAACGTCGGCGGTCCCGTCATGGTCATCGCGGACACCCCCGTCGCCTCGAGCAACGCCGCCAATGATCTGTCTAATGCCTTCGCTGTGGTGCTGCACCGGCCGTCCAACTCGATGGTCAACACTGAGTCCGCTGCCGCCGCACTAGTGCGCACTACCCTCGTGTACTCTTCGACCACGGCTGGTGTCACCGCTGGAGATGACGACGCTCGTGCCATGGTCACGGTCGGCATCTCGGTTAAGAACACGTTGAAGGCTCCCGGCGCGGCTGTGCCCACGACCGTCGCAGAGTTGGTGCCTGCGGGAGAGCACACTTGCGGTTTAGCCACGGTCAACGCTACGACCGCCGGGGACGCCCCATTCGACACGAGCAACGACGACGGGCACGGCACAACCACCCTGGATCTCTACCGACCAGTAGAGAACAAGGGCGGTTGTGCCGTGCCCGTCGTCGATGCTCGTGTCGAATGGGACGTCCCCGGCGATCATGGCGTTGACCGTGGCTAAACCGCAAGTGTTCTCTCCCGCAGGCACCAATGCCGCGACGGTCGGGGGCACAGCCGCGCCGGGAGCCTCCAACGTGTCCTTAGCCGTGATGCCGACCGTGACCATGGCGTGAGCGTCGTCACCTCCAGCGGTGACATCAGCCGTGGTCGAAGGGTACACGAGAGTAGTGCGCACTAGTGCGGCGGCAGCAGAATCAGTGTTGGCCATCGAGTTGAACGGCCGGTGCAGCACGACAACGCAGGCATTGGACAGGTCATCGTCGGCGTTGCTCGAGGCGACGGGGATGTCCGCGATGACCATGACCGGAGCGCCGACGTTTCCACCAGTGATGCTAACCATGGCGAAAGCGCGGGCGAGCTTTCCCGCAGGTAGAAAAGCTGAGCAGCTCAAACGCGCCACCGCACGGGTAGCCTCGACTGGTTGGTAGATAACCAGGGCGGTTGTGCGGCAGAATCAGTGTTGGCCATCGAGTTGGACGGCCGGTGCAGCACGACAACAAAGGCATTGGACAGGTCATCGTCGGCGTTGCTCGAGGCGACGGGGATGTCCGCGATGACCATGACCGGAGCGCCGACGTTTCCACCGGTGATGCTAACCGTGGCGAAAGCGCGGGCGAGCTTTCCCGCAGGTAGGAAAGCTGAGCAGCTCAAACGCGCCACCGCTCGGGTAGCCTCGACTGGTTGGTAGAGAACCAGGGCGGTTGTGCCGTGCCCGTCGTCGTTGCTCGTGTCGAATGGGGCCTCCCCGGCGATCGTAGCGTTGACCGTGACTAAACCGCAAGTGTTCTCTCCCGCAGGCACCAATGCTGCGACGGTCGTGGGCACAGCCGCGCCGGGAGCCTCCAACGTGTTCTTAGCCGTGATGCCGACCGTGACCATGGCGCGAGCGTCGTCATCTCCAGCGGTGGCATCAGCTGTGGTCGAAGAGTACACGAGGGTAGTGCGCACTAGTGCGGCGGCAGCGGACTCAGTGTTGACCATCGAGTTGGACGGCCGGTGCAGCACCACAGCGAAGGCATTGGACAGGTCATCGCCGGCGTTGCTCGAGGCGACGGGGGTGTCCGCGATGATCATGACGGGACCGCCGACGTTTCCACCGGTGATGCTAACCGTGGCGAAAGCGCGGGCGAGCTTTCCCGCAGGTACGAAAGCTGGGCAGCTTAAACGCGTCACCGTACTGGCAGCCTCAACTGGTTGGTAGATAACCAGGGCGGTTGTGCCGTGCCCGTCGTCGTTGCCCGTGTCGAAAGGGGCGTCCCCGGCGATCATGGCGTTGACCGTGGCTAAACCGCAAGTGTGTGCTCCCGCAGGCACCACTGCTGCGACGGCCATGGGCACATCCGCGCCAGGAGCCTCCAACGGCCTGAAGAGAGCCACAGCGAGGAAGTTGTAGAGGTTCTCGTCGCCATTGGTGATGCTTGCGCCGTTAGTGAGGAGAGTTGGCCTCTCGATCGGAGCGAATGTGTTAGCAATAGCCCGGGTAGTGGAGTGAATGTCAGTGCCGACGAAGACAGGCTGGCGGACGGGAATAGGATAGGGGCAAACAAAGCACAGGCAACAAGCGCGCATCGCAGTGGTATATCATCGGTTATTGTCGACAATTCAGAGGAAACCCGATGTACCAAGTTGTGTGCGTATTACCTGAGAGTATTCCTTTCACGAGCGTACCCGACTCGTATGGTGGAGAAAGGCGAGGGTAAGATAGTCGCGTATACCATTTCGTCTTCGGAGCCGGCTGAGATTGCCGAAATATTCCTGGCGAACCGGGGAAAATACGTTATGATTCACAACCTGGGCACCGTCCGGTGCCATCGTATGGTATGCGGTAAATTATTTTCGCATGTGGTATAGTTGAAGACAGGCGAAGTAGAGCAGTGTCTAACGATACGAAGCACTTTCGGAAAGCCGACCAGTCTCTCGCTCTCGCCACAGCTTTCCAACTTGGCCTGATAGAACTTGACTAAACCCTGCGACGCTGAAGATTAGACGACCGTCTGCTTTAGGGCCTTTCTTATCGGAGATTATTTCCAGATTATCGACTTGTTTTCCGCAAGAAAAACACAGGGAAAACGGGAAGTATTCCAGAATCTGTGAAATTAATTGAGAGGCTAATTATCAGGAACGCGTCGCCATCCAATATTTGGAAAGCAAAATAGAATATTTGGAAATTTTAAACATTGCACAAAAACCAAATACGGAAAATCTGGAATGTAAATACAGACATAGTTTAGATTAGAATGGCCCTTCCCACGAGAAGACGGGAAGCGGAACTACTCCACACGAGCCACAGTGTTCCGTTTTACTTGGAGCCTCTGAATCGCTTTCTTTTCACAAAATCCGACCAACGCGAGTACGAAACAAATGCCTTTCGACCTACCGGTACCCAGGGCAATCGAGCGTGAACACGTGGTGGGTTCAGCGTGTGCACCGCTCGGCGGTGTTAAGTCTCTATTCAAGTTGTGCTTGCTCAAGTTCGGCGTTCTTTGTTCGGTGATCCACGTAAGCGTTGATACTGGTGAAACGTACCCTGTGTGGGTCGCACCTCCGTTATCTAGACAAGAACCCCGGACCAAGTTCCTAATGGTCGAAGCACCCATCTACTGTAAAGCAGGAGATACACATGTTGAGGTTTCCGATCTGACTGGGTTCCGTCCACGCTGCACCAAACCACCGCGGAGCATATCACACCAACTAGCGCCCAGCTCACCCTTGTCTGTACCCGCGTGCAGCGACCGCATGCGTTGGGGGCAACAGCGGGAAACGAGGCCTTTATTTTGACAACTCACCATCATAGCTGCCGTCGCAAAGAACGAAGGGAAGGCGAGCCTTTGATGGTGGATGTCGCCATACGCGCTGAACGGGTCGGCCTGGCCGCTCACTCCCGGCAGCATCCCTCCTGCTAGTAGTCCTAAGAGGAGACGCATGGTGGTGGTGGAGCCCACGGACCTCTTTGCTGAGCTGTGGAGAAGAGTTGTGCGGAGGTGACGGGCGACCAAACGTTGGCGCGTGCCGGTTATCGGTGGATAGTGACAGAACATTGACAGGGCAGCAGGCCATGATCGGAGACCTTAGTACGCATTGAAGAGCTGTACGCATAGTGCACGCAAGAAACATCTACAGTACATTTTTCGTTTGCATCTTCATTATTTAGAAGGAGGTACTATAGTACGCCATTTATATACAAGTCCATCGTTACGTAGGACAGTGGGCGGTTGGGTGCTTACAAAGTGTTGTCGCTATCTCTCAGCAACGCCAAGCGTATAAACATAGCCACTGTTGCTTGGTTCGCTGTTATCATACTTCGTAGAGTTTTGTATTCAGCCCGAGCATGTATCATATGTATGCATGTCATGTGTGACATAATATGTGCGTACTTCTAAAGTACCCTTCTGCTTTGTATCTTGTAATTACTTCGTAGTAAGTGTTTGTTTACTGGCATGTTTCGATTGGATACATTGGAATCGTCCCGATTAATACCCTATACGAGTACGACGAACGACTCTGATTCATATTTATATCATAGCACCACAATATAGAAGCATTACGACAGGCATACATAGCAACCCGCGTGACTAATGACCAAGGTACTGTATATGCATCCGCTTGTCCCGCGTCCCCGTTTGAACGCATTCATAGAGACTTCCCGGCCGAAAGCGAGACTACGAACAGTATTACTGTTGCTGTAGGCATGAAAAGATAGTATAGCTGTCGGTAGGAACTCGCGCAGCAGGATATTAGTAACTCTCGTCAACTTGTGTGCATTGGGGGGGAAAAAAACAGGAAAAAACGTCGACGACGTGCCGCGAGAACCCCCTCTGCCCTCCCTTCAGGCGGTACACGCGCATGATGGCGCAGGCTATGGCAATGAGACTTGCGGGGGGTCTGAAATGACTTGGTTTTAGTATAGTGGGCTGGAAATGACTTGAACTTATATGGTGGGTCTGAAATGACCTGGTTTTAGTATGGCGGGTCTCAAAATAACTTGGTTTTTGTATGGGGGTCTGAAAAGACTTGAGTTTTGTATGGGGGATCTGAAAGGACTTGAAATTGTATCGGGGGTCTAAACTGACTTGGTTTTCATATGGTGGTGCTCGAAATGACTTGAAACTGTAATTTAGGTCTGAAATGACTTGATTTTTGTATCGGGGGTCTGAAATGGCTTGACTTTTGTATGGGAGGTCTGAAATGACTTGTTTTTTGTATGGTGGATCTGAAATGACTTGATTTTTGTATGGGGGGTCTGAAATGACTTGATTTTTGAATGGGGGTCTGAAATGACTTGATTTTTGTATGAGGGGTCTGAAATGACTTGGTTTTTGTATCATGGGCTGGAAATGACTTGCAATTGTATGGTGGGTCTGAAATGTCTTGGTTTTTGTATGGTGGGTCTGAAATGACTTGAATTTTGTATGGGGGGTCTGAAATGACTTGATTTTTGTATAGGGGGTCTGAAATGACTTGATTTTTGTATAGTGGGCTGGAAGTGACTTGAAATTGTATGGTGGGTCTGAAATTACTTGGTTTTTGTGAGGTGCTGAAATGACTTGATTTTTGTATTGGGGGTCTGAAATGACTTGATTTTTGTATGGGGGTCTGAAATGACTTGATTTTTGCATAGGGGGTCTGAAATGACTTGCTTTTTGTATGGGGGTCTGAAATGACTTGGTCTTTGTATAGTGGGCTGGAAATGACTTGAAATTGTATGGTGGGTCTGAAATGACTTGGTTTTTGTGTGGTGGGTCTGAAATGACTTGAACAACTTGTGTGCAGTAGTGGGGGGGGGGGAACAGGAAAAAACGAGGGTCACGGGTTCGAAACCGTGTTGACCACGTTTTTTTTCCCGTTAGAGTTGCAGTACGTTTACTATAGAAATAAAGAAAAACTGGCTGTTCACACACCTTGTACGAGTAGGGTAACAGGTAGTACAGGGGCTTGTCAACACGACGGTCGTGGGTTCTAGACCCGTGTACGACTCACAACTTATTTTTTATGTTAGAGTACAACCGAAGTAGGCTTTATTTTTACCCATCCGCCGGAGGACTAAAAAAAAAAAAAAGACAGATAAAACCATTAGAATATGTTGGATAACCACGTAGTAGACAAATACAATTCTGAGAATTTGACGAAAAGTGCCGACGGAAAAGTTCAGACAGATTCAACTGTTGAATCAAGTAAAAAAACGGTCGACGCTTTCTTGCAGGGGGTCCCTATCACGAGACACTTGGTCAAAATTAGAAACTCGCATTCGCTCGTAATAATATGTGATGATTATATCAGGCAACAGGTCAAGATAAAAATTCAGAAACGATCCATGTGCCATCCGGTGCCAACTACTGTACTCGTACCTGTTCTGGCTAATCAGGCCAATGAGATGCAGCATTGCTGCTGTGCTGCGGTGCGATCGCTCGAAATAAAAACTTGATGACTAGGTACGTAGCGAAAAAGGCAGACCTTGCTCAAGAAGGGGCACAGTACTCTTAAAACGTTGATATGGGCACTAAATTCGTGCCTCAAGCATGGACCCTGTCAAGAAATGCCTGGTCGGCAACAGCAACCTATTTTCGTGATCAAGGTTCAGTAGCAGCTGCAGTAGTACAACAGCCTACGGACTTCATGTTCAGTGGAGACTGCAGTACAGCTTCATAGTGCAGTGTACCTGTAGCTGCCCGCACTGTCATCACCTACACGCACTCTTAAAGCTCCAGAAGTAACGCCCTATCAGCCATGCTGATGACTTCTAGACAACGGTAGACGTGGCCTCACCTCTCTCTGACTTAGTACACTGCTGTATCTCCAGCTCGAAAAATCCTGTGTTGATAAAGGTTCACCTGCCGTCGTATCTTTCAGCCCAGGATTGGTGATAATTGTTTTGCTGCTGTAGAAGTCTAGATATCCACTTGTAGACAAACGAATAGCTGATGATCCACGCCGGGCGTAGACAAAACCTCGAGCTCCTCCTCACTCGTAGATACCAGAACCCGAAAACCTGATGATACTTGTAGATAAGACCCGAAGAAGAGAATCCAAGAAGACCCAATACCACCGATGTCAGAATATCCACACGACCGATACCTGACGAGAATAAAGATACCCAACTCGCACCACTCGTACTCGAAAATTCCCGAGTGCCAACGATTCCCCGTCTCGAGTTCTGCAGAATTATGGGAGGTAACCGGATGGACCACGCTCAACTTAGGGCTAGCACTGCTGTACCACCTGAGTGAGATGACGACCCTCGCTGACACGAGTGAAAAGATATGAACTGCTGTATTATCCGCTGAAAAAAGAACACCCAAATCTGGGCAGAGCCCAGTGAGAGAGTTCCCGAGAGAGAAAAAAAGACACAAGAAGAAAAGACTGACTGCTGTGGGCGATGATCTACAGCAGAACAAACACCAAATCCGTTTTACCCGACTGCATAATCCACATACACCTGAAACCCCGGGGACGTATAATTTCCATGGTGTCCCCTGTGACCCACGTCCGGTATACCATCCGCATAATCCATACCCACCTATGATACCCGGGGATGTACCCAGGATGTCCCCTGATGGCCACATACGTCACGTATAATAACGGCAGTGGTAGAATCACTAACTGTTCATAACAGAACGCAATACGAAACGTATTTATAATAAGAAGCACTTTCTATATAAGGGGGATTCTACGTAGATGCGGAGTATTATGGGAAGGTTCAGATCCCAACACAAAGACCGTTCTTTGTTCCAGATCTCAAGGACCGTTCTTGACAGCCTCGAAGCTCGAAGCTTCTCGAGCGGAATACTTATGTAGACGTCGAGACAACAACGTGGAGCACTTCTCTGTGCTCACTCTTATTTCTCTTATTCCTCTCTCCCCCCGGTCTTCTTTGATATACTCTTCTCTTCACAGAGGACGAGTACCAGTGAGCATCGACTTCAGAGGTACATAATTTTCGTAAGATTTCCTTGCCCGCAGGCGGCACCTTTCAACATCAATCTTCTTTTGCCTTTCCCGAACGCCACAGCTAGGTAGTTCAACCACTACCAGCGCAAGCCTGTGCTACCACCTGCCAAGGGTATACCGTCCCGAATCCCGAACAGGAGCCTACAGTATCTATCAAACAAACCTGAAGCTGGCAGCTCGAAATCCTTTTAAATTGATCAAAATCCGTAAAACGGTATACCGAGGGTGTTCTACGCCACTTTTCGGTACAGGGCAATCCGACACATACAGCAGTACTGCAATTCAAATGCAATTTGTTTTTTTTACGGGGTTGACGTTGCACGCGTATGACGGGCGTATCGGCCGGCGCTCTGTACAAGATAGAACGGCGAAACCTAACCTGAGCAGTAAGGTGCCGCTGTACTGTAGGAGTTGTGGTCAGACCACGGCATAGCGGTGCCCTGGCCTGAGCGCTGCCGATATAAGATATAAGGGGATTCAGTGACGATTTTTCCATATACAGTACCGTCAATTGGCTCCGAACACCCACGATATACCGTTTTGTGGCTAAGTGTTTCTTCTTTTTCGCCGTACGACAACATAAACGTGCATAATAAATAGCATGTCATTCATGTCATACATTTCGTACATCAACCATGAGCGCAATCGATTGAATAACAGACACTGGTACTTAGCTTTGCATGCTACGTGGTATGTCGGCCGCGTGTGTTTTACATTTCTCGTGAAGGCATACTGTAGAGGGGGGGGGGGGGGGGGGGGGGAGGTACTCATTCTCGTGCAGGCCGTAGTCGTATGACCATAGACCCTCGCATCCCTACCATGCCGGGACGGAGCAGTCGGGGTTTTCACCGACCAGGCAGACATTGCTAGCACAAGCGCGAAGCGCCGTGAGGTATTGGGCGAGTCGCATGGAGGGTGAGCTGCATCCTGCTAAGAACCGCCTCTGAGGCGGACTTGCATATGGACGACAGCTTCAATGAGTTAATTTAATTTCTGGTGTGGCCACTTCCGGAGACAGCAATGGGTTTTACTATGTAACTGCCTCGCGGACGCCTTACCATATTAACACTACGTGATACGACCATTCCCCTTGTGCGGAACAAAGGTTCTCCACCCCGCACAAATGATCTACTCGACCGCCAGCTTTGGTGACCGCCAAAAAAAATAACAAAAAAAACGGCACCCTGGTTGTCTAGCTCACGCAGCGAGTGGCGTGTTTTACAGCGTCGTTGCCAACCGGCGCCAACCCAACCTATAAATACATCATATATTGGGGGGGGGGGGGTTGGTTGTGTGCGCTTGGCGCTTGCAGGAAGATACACCTGTGTTGCAGTGCCCACATAAAAAACACGATTTTATCAAATCTCTTGACAAAGAGATACTGGAACCACGTCTACCCCAGTTGTTTTTCCTGTAGGATTTTTCGTCATTCTGCCGTAGCTCCGAACTTTCCCATTAATACAAAACTTGGCAAGGCAGATATAAGCTCCTTGGTACACTCCCGTCAGTGTGCCAAAGCGGCAGCAGATTCCGTGGCCTCCTTCGATGCGGACCTCGTCGTTGAAGTTTGAAAATGTGGTTCCATTCGCTTGAATATGCGGTTTCTTGTACTGTATTCAAGTATTTTTTTTCCTGCTGTAAAACGAGCACGAGGTACTTTTCGAAAAAAACAATCTGCTGTAGAACGAGCACGAGCTTGTTCTACGCAGGGAAAAAAAATACTCGGCTACAGTACTGGAATCCACAAATTCAAGCTCCTGGAACCACATTTTCAATTTTCAGCGACGAGGTCCGCATCGAAGGAGGGCGCGAAAACTGCTGTCGCTTTGGCACACTCACGGGAGTGCACCAAGGAGCTCATATCGGCCTTGCCAAATATTGGATTAATGGGAAAGTTCGGAGCTAGAGCAGAACTACGGAATGTCCTACAGGAAAAAAAATGGGGAGGTGTTGTTCCAGTATCTCTGTATCAAGAGCTTTATTTTTGTTTTATGGGCACTGCAACACAGGTGGATACTGGTAGATCTGGAACAAGCATGATTCGGCCGGGTAGCACACGAAACATAACTTTGACGCAAACGCAACACTTGTTTTTCGGTAAAAATATACCTGGTACGTCGAGGTACATGATACGTCGTATCTTTTTTAAGATACGGTATCTCAGCTGCGATCGACAATTCCGTCGACACTCATAGTTGCACGCTGCGTGTGATACTGGGATCGCGCGTGCTCCTCGTGTATTGACCTTTTGCAGAGTATCATACGTATGTACCGGTACCAGGTATCAAGTATCACATGCTGTAGGATACATTAATAGTACGATATCGTCCTCTGTATTCAGCCCCAATAGCCGTACAGCAACCACAGCATAGTACCGTATCCCCGGACGTATCCACAACAACCATCGATAGTACGACTCGTACGAGCAGCTTTTACTGAAGTAGCTTTCTTTGGTGAGAAGATATACAGTACATGTACAGGAGACCCTCCCCCAACAGTCCTTACTCAGGATCCTGCCTGCTCAACCTGGTCGACGCGTTCACTGGGTAAAATATCGGCTTACCTATGGTAATCGCAGTTGGAGGCTGGAAGCCAACGGTGTACGTGTAGAGCTTGCTGTACCGGGTAGGTCGCAAGATATATCTCGCTCCGCCCGGTGATGCAAGCTGTGGGAAAATCAGAGCGACAACAAACGGTATGCCGCCGGATGCAACACGCGAGGATGGATAAGTAAGTTATGCTGGCGCGTTGTTCCGTATAGCCGTCGATGTCCGTCAGGAGCAACGAGACGACCGCCGACACAATCTGACGCTGTCTGCTAAGCTACAGTACGGGCATATCTTGCGAGGGCGAGCTCGTGCTCTTGAAACAACTCTCGAAACATTCAGATACTCTTCGTACTGCTGCTGCTGTTGTACTCTGTCCTCTCTGGAAAAGCTTTCGCATTTACCCACGTTTGCTGGACAGCGGTGTTCCACGAAAAGACTGGGCAATCGCACGCCCGTCCCTTGGCAGCGGATCGCACGCTGACCAGGTGGCAGGGCGCACACCTCGCCGCAAGCAGCGTGCTGTGTGCTGTGCGTGGTAGTGATCACCGACGGACGGCGGCTTTGGTTGGATTCTTCTAAATACCGGTTCATACGAAAAGCTTTCGAAACGGCAACAATGTGAACGCAACAAAATCCAACCCTTCAATTGGTTACACTCACAGCTGACGTATGTTTCAATTTTTTACGTATAAAAACGGACTTCTTTTAGTTTTTAGAAAGCAAACACGTACGTACCAGGTACGTATACACCAGGTACCGTAAGTACGTACGTACGGTATACAAATTTGAATATAGAGCGAGCATGCCCAATGAACGAGTGTGTCTGACGTATCACGCAGCTTGGAAAGTCAAGGGTCAACCACTCAACCGGTCGTACTCACAGCTGACGTATTTGTACGTAACAATTCATAGAAACGAACCGCGAAATTCTTGTTGTACGAACCATTAATAATAGCATATCCAGAATACGAGACACTCGTGGGAGTACTCGTAGACACGTTCTGTTCAGAATGTTGACCCATATCATGTCAGATCAGCCTTCTGGGCCTCCGCCACGACCCCGGTCTGCTGCATCAATTATTATTGGTTTTGATCATGGAAGTTGGTGGAAGCTTCCATGTAAGCTTCTGGAAGCTGCCGCCACTTCCACGGAAGCTTCCACTGCAACACCTGGATGGGGTCCCCGCGCTTCGGAGACCCCTTCGCAACGACCCCGGTCTCCCGCATTAAGCTCTGGCTTTTATAATGGAAGCTTCAATGGAAGCTTGAATGGAAGCTTTCACCACTTCCACGGAAACTTCCATCAGATCCACGGCAGCTTCCGCCGCTTCCATAGAAGCGGATGGAAGCTTCCATGGAAGTACTCGGAAGCTTCCACTGCTCCAATCACAGGTGGCCGATTCCCCCCTTCCCCCCGTTGCACAAGATGGGCGTAAAGCAATCCTCCTGTCGGCAAAGAAGAGCGCGGATCCTACAAAAGTCCAAAAGAAAAACAAATCGGACCCATTGGGATTTCTGTACGAATCGAGAAAAAATGACAGTTTGTTTTTTCAACTATATTTTTGCTTGGTCTTAGTTTGCCACCCCCCCCCCCCTCCTGTCTGGGTCCTCGAAAAGACGAGTGTGGCGTTCGAGAAAACAAAAACTGCTCCCCTGCTTTTGGCGACATTGAACTACAGTATGTACATACCATTAGGCATACCGAACTGAGAGGGCGTCGACACCTTGTTGGGTTTGCTATGATATATGCATTGTTCAATGTCTCCACAAAAAAAAAAGGATTTAATAACACCCACACTAATGCAAGGGGGGGGTCCCGACCGCCTGTGGTGGAAGCGCCCATGTTCTTCCGCGGAAGATGCCTACATGGAGGCTTTCACGGGTGTAGTGGAAGCTTCCCACGGAAAATCTTGAGTGCTTCCACGGAAGCTGCTGCCGTCCCCGTGGAACATCTTTTCAGAGAAGCTTCCATAACTACTTCCATGGAAACCTATTTAACCACGTCAATGCAGAAACTTCCATAACATACTTCCATGGAAGAAGATGGAAGCTTCCGTGTAAGTTTCATGGAAGCGATGGAAGTTTCAATGTAAGTTTCATGGAAGCGATGGAAGCTTCCATGAAAGTAGTGATAGCTTGAGCTTGAGCCGTTTCCATGCAAGGTTCCACCACTTCCTTGCAAGCTTTTGCGGAATTCGACTTCCATGGAAGCTTCTACCTGCTTCCACCTGCTTCCATGGAAGCAAACATTCACTCTACAGTAATAATGCAGAAAATCGACCTGTTGGCGTCTTGTATCATCGGTTGTGAGAGCTGTCCGTGGTCGATTTCCACAAACTCAAGGTGTACATCATTGGGTGAACTTGGGCTAACGAGTGGAACTGACTTCATCGTAAGCGGTCTCGACTTGCCCGCGGCGTGTCCATGCTGCTGTCGTCTCGGCGACGATTTATTACGTTAATGCAGCGGATTTTTGTCTGTACCTTTCTTCTTTGTTTTTAGTACGAACGAATACGGTGTACTATCAGGTATCCTTGCCTCATGTACCTCTCTATCTATGTGCTATATACAATCATAAGGCGGGTGCGATAGAGAGTGGGGACCGAGGCCGTCTTTTGCAAAAAAACTCTTCAAATTGATGCTGCGTACAGGCTTCCACAGTTTAATTAGTCTGTCTCGCCGATAGGGAGACCCTGGGCGTCATACTATTAATAGTACAAATATGCGAGGGTATGTTTGACTCCTTGGTCGGCCTTGTATGGGAAGCGATATCCTTTAAAACACCGACACTGTTCGGCAACATACAAATCCCGGCGCCAATGACGACTGGCGTAACACTGCTAAATCACCTTCGGCTTCGGGTATTTGCGTAAGACTTAAGTGAAACCCCGGTGGTTGCCTCGCCAATAACGAGCAAGCGTAGGTTCGGCGTGTTATTCGACACTGTATGGGCGACCAGGCCCTTCGAACTACCCACTTTAGTCGGCAATCGACGTCCCGCACCAAAAGCGACTCAGAGAACACTGCAAAACTACTGTATCTTCGGCGTCGTGCAATTCAGAAGGAGCAGGAGGACAGTCAGCCGTTTCTACCTCCATAGCGAGAGGGGACAGGGGGCGTCGAAGAGTACCTATTTACTACGTTGGAAAGTAAAGTCGACATGACAGGGTACTCAACGCTCATAGTAACATGCCCCCAACGACATCCCCACCCTCCCCCCTCCCCCCACAAATCCGCTATCCAACTCCCCCACAACGCACAAGGGGAATGATCATACCACGTACTCGTAGTGTGTACCAGGTATATGGTAAAGCACCCACCAGGCACACACATAGTAATACTCATTACTGTATCTGGAAGTGGCCAACCAGAAAAAAACAAATTGGAGACTGTCGTCCGTATGCAAGTCCGTCTCACACGCGGTTCCCAATAGGATGCAGCTCACCCTTCATGTGACCCGCCCAACACCTTATGGCGCTTCGCGCTTGATGCGCGCAATGTCTGCCAGGTTGGTGAAAACCCAACGTGCTCCGTCTCGGCATTGTAGGGATGCGAGGGTCTATGATCATACGACTACGGCCATGCATGAAAATGAAGTACACCCCTCCCCCCTTCGCGACATATAGACGTGTACTTGTTGCAATAGAACGCATGACACCGGTCTCATGACCAATGCCACGTAGGCCCACACGATGCAAACACATCCGTAGCGGGAGCAAATCAGACACGGCAGCGTACTCAAAGCTCATATATATATTAAATAGTAACACGCCCCAAACCACATCCCGATCCTCCACCCACCCTCCCCCTCCCCCCTCTTCCTGACGGGCCGTCATTTGACGTGTGTTGCTGACCATGCTGGGTGAAACTGTTCTTCAAGAGAGCGCATCCCATCGGCCTCGTAACCAAGGTCACGCGGGCCCCCACGATGCACACACGTCCGTAGTGGGAGAAATATTAAACAAACCCCGAAGGCTCCCTCGTCGAAGGTAAAGTAATGTTTGCTCCAAGTAGCTTTTCCTTCAACAGGCACTCGCTTCGCACCAAAACTATCTGGCTCAGGAAACACTCTGCCAGCACTCATAGAATATGCTTCACCCCGTCCCTGAACCTCGACAGCAGGGGATAAGAAGCGTGGAGTAGGTGTTGTCAACATCGCTACGCAATACGCCCAAGGCGAAATAACCGACGCGGGGTATGAGAGTGGCGCTTAAAGGGTACGCGAAGCATATATATGGTCCAGACAAGGTAGATGAAAAATAAGTATTCCGTGAGAGACTCAGTAAAACAAATACTATTTTACGGACCATTCACATGGGCTTTGGCAAGGTGTGCACGAGGCGTGGGGACACCTCGACCTTCCATCCACGACAAAAACAAAATGTCACACCCTGAAGGGGAAGCAGAGTGGATGAACCGATGTAAGGAGAGAAGGAAGGAAGGAAGGAAGGATCAACTTTCTTTTGTTGGATTGGACTAGATGAAGGGGGGGGGAAAGACCCGCCCTTCATTTGGAGGGAGGGGGGTGGGATTGGGATTGGAAACAAAGTCGAAATGTTTTTCGTGTGGTTGGGGTGCTGGAGAGGAGATTATCCGCCCGTCTTATCTTGATTTTTAGAGAGGGTATAGCTCTCGCGGGTGAGCAAATAGGGTACTGGCGTGTTTTACTGGCGTGTTTTTTCAGTCCTCGGTTATGGCTCGCCCGCCATGTTTTGTTTTCATAGGGTTTCATATAGAGACGGTACCAAGTGGAACAACATGTTGAAGAAGGTACGAGGTCGGTCTCTATTAGAGCTGTGCTGTGCTCGGGCTGGTGCATTTTTACTTCCTCTTACCTTGTGCTTTGAAACATTGATTGGTTGGTTTTTTAATAAGGGTTGTACGTACTTTGCACCGTACGGGGACTACGCTGGTCGAGGGCTTTCAACCCCCCCCCCTCTCTGCTAGACAACTATGGGTTGGCGTCGAGTGGCAACGACGCTGTAAAACAAGCCACCAGACTGTAGACATGAAACTACTGAGCTAACCATTTTTTTTTCCCTCATCTCGAAACACAAACCGGACATAGACATGAAATTACTAAACTAACCAGTTTTGTTTTCCTCATATCAAAACACAAACCGGATATAGACATGAAATTACTAAATTAACCAGTTTGTTTTTCCTCATATCAAAACACAAACCGGACACAGACAAAATATTACTCAACTAACCAGTTTTTTTCCCCATATCAAAACACAAATCAGACATAGACATGAAACTACTCAACTAACCAGTTTTTTTCTCGAATCAAAACACAAACCGGACATAGACATGAAATTACTAAACTAACCAGTTTTTTTTTCCAAATATCCAAACCCAAACCACACACTTAGTGTATGTCTTCTCCCATATCGTACCAGGTAATACACAGAAAAACCTTGAAACATAGACAAAAAAAACTAGCATGAAGGAGGACCACCTTACATGCACGCACATAGATACAGCAAGGTCACCCCGACATGTTCAATTCACATGAAGGTTGGGGTCTCGTGGTGAGATACCCGGAAAAAAATACCGATTTCCATTGGGCGGTGGAAGTCTGGTCCGACATCGTCCTAAACGCCTGAAACTTGGTGCACATGCCATGCGCCAAATGAAGGGGAGGGGTGGATGATGCATGACATTATGTCAGGCCAATTGAACTCATGAAACAAACGCCTTGCCACTGACCGACCACACGACCAAAGAGACGGAGCACCAAGCGGTACGTAGATATCTTGATATCTTGAAGGATAGAAGCCGGTACAAAGTGTAGGGGGATCGTTGGCCAAGCTTTCGGCAGCGAAGGGCTACTCGGGAGCATTAGTGGGGTAGCTATCCATGGTGAAACGTGCATACGATGGAGAAAGCGACTTACGGGGCACCCCGATGTGTGAGTAAGCCTTTGTGTTATGCCAGCCGTCCTTGAACCTTGCACGGTAAAAATGACCTCCCTGGAGGATAGTAACCAGTACAGCAGCGGGGCAAGAAGATAGAAGATACGGTCGTGGGACGCCAGGATGGTTGCCATGCAGATCGCCTGACACAAACGTGGGGTACTTGTGTTAAGGGTGTTGAATTTGGCTCCAGGCTACGAGCCCGTGTTGGAGACACTATTTAGTGTGGTGCGCCGACAAAAGCACTGAATGACACCAGACCCTCAACGAGTACTAGGATTGGGAAGTCCCAGTAACTTGAACATTTCCCACAACAAATATGAACAAAAACAAGCTGGAGATAGTCTCTGAAGAGATTGGGAGAAAGGCGGTGAGTCAGGGTGGGTGGAGTAAGAAAGATTGAAAGGGTAAAGTACTAGTATTGCTGGTATTCGGAGTTCCTAGCGACATGGCGAGAATATAGTTCAAGAGGAAGTGCGACGAAGTAGGACTATACTGCTTTGCATTACGACAAGTAGAAAGGGAGGGAGAGCATTTTCGAGTCACGCTTAAACCGAAAGCGAGCATGGAGTGGCAGAGGTTAGAGACAAAAAACGTGTCGACATGGGTTAGAAGACTAGGATGGAGGGTATCTATAGCTAATGGGATATAAAATCTACGACGTAGTCCTAGGATGAACGGAGGTAAGGGGAGGCAGGAGACAGTATGTGGCCCAAGGGGAATGGGAGAGAAACACAGTGGCGTAGAGCAAGAAGATCAAACCGGAAACAGAAACAGTAAGAAAGCTCAAAGACGAGAACACAGAAGTAGCAACGAAGGAGAAAAAACGAAAGACAAGAGCCGAGCGAACAGTGAAACGAAGAAGAAGCTGAGAATAGGATCATGGAACGTATGTGGATTCGCCACGGAAGACCGGAAGAGGATAGAAATAGCCGAACAAGTAAGTGAGCGCGACCTAGACATAGTGGGAATTCAAGAGTCGTGGGAAAAAGAGGGGGGGGAAATAGAATGCACAATTGGAGAGTACGCATGGATAGAGAAAAAGAGAAAGGAACATAACAAGAATAATAGGGGGGCGGGGGTAGTAGGGTTCTTTGTCAAAGAATACCTGTGTGACATAATAGAAGTGATCAAAGACACGAAATTCGACGAAAGCATCTGTATAAAGATACCAGGGGAGAGGGGAGCGAAATAGTATTTCTTAGGAAACATCTAAATGCCCCCAGAGTCGAAGAGTACGGTACAAGATATACAGAAGAAGTTCGGAGAAATAGCAGTAGATGTACAAAATATAAAAGACAAGGAGAAGTAGTACTAGTCGGAGATTTTAACTCAAGAATTGGGAAGGCAAGCAACCCGAACGAGAACATTGGACAGTATGGGGAAGTAACAAATAATAAGAACGGGGAAGACATGCTGAAGTTTCTTAAAAACAATGAAATTAAGACTCTGAACGGTAGAGTAAATAAGCCAGAGCCAGAATGGACTAGACAGTGCATACGAAAGGGAGAAAGCTCGGTTCTTGACTTTATAGTGGTAGAAAATGGAAGTAGTAAGGAAACGGAAGTACATGTATGTATGCTCGGCGGACGTAGGAACTACCAATCACTGCCTAATATGGACAGACAGCCAGCAGACGAGAGTTATCAAAAATAGGCGCGGTAGGAAATTGTACAGATGGCGAATAGATAAACTAGAAGTAAAGGGAAAGCGGGAATGATTCCAAGAAGAGATGACTAAAAATGCAGAGCATTTTTCCGATCTGCTGGAAAGCATAGGTACGACAAAGAACAATATAGAGAGAGATAGTGCAGGAGCGAAGCTAATAGAAGGATGGGAGAAATTGGTCAAGACCACAGCAAGTAAAGTGATAGGAAAGAAGTTGATAATATGCAATAGAGCAGTAAAATGGTGAGATGACGAAGTAAAAGAGGCTATAGGAGTAAGGAGAAAGGCACACGCAAGATACGCATCGAGCAAAACTACGTCAGGATGGGAGGAGTATGGTATTGCTAGAAATAAAGTAAAAAAGATGGTTGAGAAGGAGAAGAAAGGGGTATGGAAAGACGTAGTTACTAAAACGAATGAAGACTTTGATGGCGGGATGAAGCAGATGTGGGTAGGGATAAAAGGGATACTAGGCAAACAAGCAGGAGAGGCAGATACGGTGATAGCTACATTAAGAGCACAGAACGGTAAAATGGTTATTAGTAGTTCGAAGGAGAAAAGGGAAGTACTTGAGGAGCATTACCCCAAGCTAGGGACGCCCACAACCAACGAAACGTTCGACGAAGAATTCGATAAGGATATCAACGCGTGGGCAGAGGCGAACGTAGATGCATCAGAAAGGGAAGACAGTGGTTCAGAAGGGTTACAGGGAGAGTTCACAAGAGAAGAAGTAAAGAAGTGTGTAGCTAAACTTAAGAATAGAAAGGCAGCAGGGGCAGACCAAATAGTTAATGAATTTATGAAGTACGGGGGAAAAGGAATGCTTACCATGATGGTCAAGTTGTATAACTGGATATGGAAAAACGAGTACGCACCTAAGAGATGGAGAGAAGGAGTAGTAGTAAACTTGTTTAAGAAAGGAGACAAGGCTGACCCGGGTAACTATAGAGGGATAACGCTATTAAGCGCTGTAGGTAAAACGTTCTGTAAGATTTTGAACGATAGAATGGGAACAATGATGGTGAAGGAAGAAAATATTAACGAAGGGCAAGCAGGATTTAGGCCAAACCGTAGCTGCATCGACCATGTGTACACATTAGGTAAGATAATCCAAGTCAGGAAAGACGCGGGGCTAACAACGTACTGTTTATTTTTAGATGTGCAGAAGGCCTACGATACAGTATGGGGAAATCGGCTGTGGAAAAAGTTGTGGGAAATAGGGATAAGAGGAAAGATGTGGAGAATGATGAAGAAGACGACGGAATGTGCGAGAAGTGCTGTGATGTTGGACGGGGAAATATCGAAGTACGTTGATATCCTACAGGGAGTTGCCCAGGGATGTACGCTATCACCTAACCTATTCAAGGTATACATTAATGACATGATAGTAGCAGTAGAAGCAGCATCGCAGGGAGTCACGGTGGGGGAAGATACGGTGTCGGGATTGATGTTTGCTGATGATTTCGTTTGCATATCAGAAACACCCGAAGGACTGCAGAAACAAATAGAGAAGGCACTAGAGTACACCAGGAAGTGGAGAGTTACGGCAAACTTTAAAAAGTGCGCAGTAGTTGTATGTAACGAAGATAAGGAGATCCCGGTAACTTGTAAGTGGAAGTGGGGAGAAGATGAATTACCGATCGTAGACCAGTATACATACCTTGGCGTAGAGATCTCAAAATATTGCTCTTGGGATGCACACATAAATAAAGTAATAGGCACGGGTAAGGCACACGTAGGAGGCAAGATGGAAGCAGTCCTGACAGACTCGCACCTTGACACTAGAATTAAGAGATGTATACTGATGAATGTGATTGTACCAAAGCTAGAATATGCAGGAGAAGTATGGCGAAGCTCGTAAAACAGCTGGAAACAGTACAGATGACAGCAGCTAAAAAAGTACTAGGACGCTCAAGTACGACGAGAAATACAGTATTGAGAGAAGAACTGGAAATGTACCCCCTTAAGACAAATAGAGACGTGCGTAAGTTGAAATGACAATATAAAGTAAAGAACATGCCAAATAAGCGGTTGCCAGCCATAGCTGATAAAGCTGTATGGGAGAAAGAAACCAAAGGGCGAGCTGGAATAAGGTGGGATAGCGTAGTCGAGAAAGTATGGAAGGATATAGGAAACCAAAAAGAGATGCTAGCCATAGATAAATTTGACGGATACAAGACAGAAGTAAAAGAAAGGATAGAAAGAAGGGAAGGGCTAGCGCTAAGAAATAAGGTGGAAGGGGAAGGACACTTAGAGATATTCGGGGGGTTGCGAGACAAGGAATAATAATGAAAAGGTATCTACACGGCCCAATGGACTTTGCGAAAAAGCTGAAACTGCTATTTCGTGTAAGGGGCCTGGACCTGCCAGAAAGAAGAAGGAGGTATACCAGTAGCCGGGAGGAGGAGGACGTAGATGCACAGATGTGCCCATGTGGCATAGCCATAGAGAGTAGAATTCACATCGTGGGAGAATGTGCAAGGTACAAGGGGGAAAGGGATGTGTTAGAGGCGGAGATGAGAAAAATAGACGAGTGTGGCATGGAGCAGTTTGGTACACTAAATAGTAGCGAGAAAACGATCGCTATCTTAGGAGATAGATGGTGGCCACAGGCGGCGAAACAGGAAGGGGATAAGATTAGCAAAAAGTTTCTTTGTAATATATGGAAACAACGTAATGAGCGCCCAAGTGTTGGAGGTGTCTCTATTAGGAGTATGAACGGTGCTCCGTCTCGAAAGGGATGCGTGGTCAATGGTCAAATGACTCAGGCAAGCAACAAATGAGTACCCCCCCCCTGCTACGTTTTATGTTTTGTTGGTGTAGGACATCTTTGATCGTGTAGGATTAATGGCCTCCTGCTTCAATAAAGCTGCGTACCCGTAAATACCTAGGAAGCCGCCATATACGGTGCAGTCTGTGCTATCCCATCGTGGTGGGCGTGAAGAGAGTGTTTTTGTTTAGTTTGTTGGATGCTGTACGTAGTGTTCCTTGGTGCGCATCCTATCCGATCGTTGCAATATGTAGGCGCTTGGGTCTCGGTCGACCGTTGAATATCGATGCATTTTTATGTTCCTTGTGTGCCGTCTTATTCAATAGTTGCAATATATTGGTGATTAGGCATCGTTTTACCCCTTGCATGTTGTTGCATTTGTTGTTAGCTTTATTTGTAGAGTTTGTTCATGTGTGTGATTTCAATATTATGCTGATGCTATAGCGTAGTATGTACACGGCCAAGAATCGCCTTTCTTTACATATTGGACTTCCTGACCATGTGGAATGTACAACCACTCCATGGGAAAAGTATAGGTCTATTCGATCGGGTTTAACTAACTTGCTGAACCTCCTTGCTCCCATTAGTGAGGAATACCAGCTTCACAAATTTTAGCCCATCAAGTGGCGTACCCGGAGCAAAGGATTCCACACCTTACAGAGCGTTGTCGACCCGGGGGGGTCACCTTTTTCGTCCTTGGTCTGTTGGAGTTGTAGATGTGGGATCTGGCGACGGGCCATTGTACAGTACATTCTCCCCACGTGGTGCTGGCTTTCTTTTCGAGCCTTAGCCAATCACCGGTCGGCGGGCGGGGCTGGGATTTCCACATCATGCGAGGCGGTGTTGACCCGGGGGATCACTATTTTTCGTCCGCGGTGTGTTAGATTTGAAAAGGTATGGAAGTGTTTATGATTCGGGGATAAAACAATTTCCTCCCCGGGTGGCGCTGGCCCCTCGAACCTCAGCCAATCAGTGACAGAGCCAGTGGAGTTGGTGTTTCTACACCGTGTGGATCAGTATCAATGCGGGTGATAATGCTTTCGCCCCCGCTCTGTCGGAGTTGTAGATGTATGGAAGGGTTGATTATCCCGGCATGGGCTCTTATCCCGCGTGCGTACGATGGAGCCTCAAAGCTACCTCAGCCAATCCGCTATGAGCTAGTTCGGTTTGGGTTTCCACAGCGTGCAAGGCGGTATCGAATCGGTGGATCCGTTTTCAATGCCGTGTCGGAATTGTAGATATATGGACGGGTTCATGGTCCGGGGATGGCCCATTTAACCTCTTCGGGTGACGCAGGCTCCACGAACCAGAGAAAAATTGTGACGGAGCCAGTGGGGTTTGGGTTTCCATACCGTGCGGGGCGACATAGACCCTATGAATAGGGTCTCATATTTCATACCCGGTTCGCCGGGGTGGTAATATATGGAAGGGTTCAGTACCCGGCTGTAGAACGATATCCTCCCGATGTGTGGCATTCCTCAAAGCTACCCCAGCCAGTCAGTGATAGAGCCAGTGGGGTTGGGATTTCGACACCGTGCAGGGCGGTGTCGAAGCGGGAGAACTCGGTATTCGTCAACGGGTTGTTGGAGTTGGAGACGCATAGAGGGGTCTCCAAACCGCAAATTGGTCTTTATCGTCACCAGGTGGCACTGGGTTGATTTTCAAGCCCCAGCCAATCAACAACCGGTTAGTCGGGCTGGAGTTTCCACGCGGTGCGGGGTGGTGTCCACCCGGGAGATCTCGGTTTTCGTCCCCGGAGATTTGGAATTGTAGATGTATGGAGGCATGTTTTATTCGGGTATGGGGCTCTATCGTCCCGGGGTGGCGCTGGTTTTACCTTCGAGCCCCATTCTATCAGCGATCGGCAGGTTGGGCTGGGGTTTCCACACCGTGCGGAGCGGGTCAAGCCGGGGGGTCGTTTTGTTTATTCTCAGGGTGGGTGGAGTTGTAGAGGCACGGAGGGATTTCCCAACCGGAGATGGGGACCTATCGTCGCCGGGTGCGGCGGGACTGGGGTTTTCCCCGAGGGGGTGTCTGTACTACCACCGCACGCACCGCCGCACCATATTGGCCGAGAKCAGGCGGGGGGGAAGGCTTGACCAATCGGTGTCGGGCTCGGCAAACGCTGGATTGACATGTAATCCTTAACATAATATTATATATATGTGCATACCGGGTATAAATACATAGGTTATGTACACTTTGCTGTGTTCGCCACCCTGCTTCACGGCGCTCCGGTTGGCTAAACGGAGCACTAGGAATATTAGCAGCAAGCAGCGCTGCCTGGAGTTATTTGGGGGGGTCAAGGTTGTGAATTTTGGGAAACATATTCGTCGCTGATGGCTGGTGCAGGGCGAGCGATGGTGTCGAGGCGGTTGGTGGGTGAGTGGGCGAGTGGAGAGGAGGGGGGAGGGGGGGAGATTAGAGAGAAGACGAAGAAAGGAGGGAGCTCTAAAACGGTGGAAAGGGGGGTATTTTTTGGAAGAGAACAGAACAGTAGGTGCCCTGAGTTAGAAGCGCCCAAGATAAGAACAGTCGGCAGATACACCTTGTGGCGCCCATGTATAGTGATAAAAAACATGACAAATGTGTCGCCTTATCCCCATGTGACTGAACAGCATGCTCCAAGTTCAAGCTGCGCGTGCGTCGTGCGACTCCTTGTGTTGGATTCCGATAGTGAAACCATCACCTCCTAACCTGGTAGCCCGCGTTGCTTCTTCCGGCTAATTCCGTAAACGCCATCAAGTTTCAACAGTTGTTCATCTGAAGCCGTGGACGGGTTAAGAGCGGTCCAATGACGGTTTGCTTCGAAAAACAACGCTGTACGAGAGTTCTCCGTGTATCCCTTATAGACACTTTATGAAGTACAGTAGGATCTGTCATGCCGCCACACCAGTAAAAAACAACCCCCGAATAAAAGCCGCGGGAGCGTCGATACAGAGCGGTCTGCAGCCATGCCCTGCCCAGCGGGCGTGCAACTGCACCCTCCAACACGACACACCGGGTCCTCTACACTTCACTTGGCTTGAATGCAGCACTTCGAACATGCACAGTGCCCTGTATGCGTGCCTTTCTGGGGCGTCGAAACCCGTCTCAACCAACCCTCAACTAACTGAATGTGGATAGCCATCTCTGCACGAAATCTACACCAGCACCCCCCTCTCAGTACGAGCGCACCAAGTTTTGATAGACGAACACGGATAGTGCATGTGTCCGTTCCTTAAGCGGAGATAACCGTGAGGGAATCGCATCGATGTCCACGAACGGCGAGACTGTGACGCCATCTCCAATCGTAGCGCCGGTACACAGAAGTCCATCGTCAACCTTGCGCTGCAGTTCTGGATTGCCGATTACACGGAAGCGTCTATTTGTAACCCCTAGCTGCAAAAGCCGACAAGCAACCCCTAACCCTAACCCTATCCCTATCCCAAACCGTACACATCACCTCTACCCCCTACCCTCACCCCTAGCGCCAAACCATGTCCTCAGATGGATGCATAGAACATAACTGCAGATTCCAACTTGAGTACCAACCGCTCAATCGGTCGAACTCACAGCTGACGTGCTGTATCAAATCTAAGGGTTATTATGCCATATGCAGCTTTCCAAGGGCAGAGTCGGGTTTAGGTGCAGGGATGGGGGGTATAGGTGGTGTATACGGTTTGGGATGGGGTTAAGATTAGAGCTAGGGGGTGCCTCTCGGCTTTCGCAGCTGGGGGTTACAAATAGTATTTGTAACCTGCCCTCGCCGATTACACAAGATTCACCCGTTGGGCACCGATCGAATGCAAGGCACGACTAGCTCCACCGCTCTCTCTCGTGCCATGTTTATGAACGCACACGTTGATTGCACGTTCTGGTGGGCTAACCCCTGTCTGTAACATCGTTGAGCCTTCGGTTACACCTTGGAATTGTTCGCGTTGGCGTAGTTGCCCCCTAAGAACCCTAATAGCCCCCGCCTGTTTGCGTGCCCCCCCCCTTCTCCATTCCTCTCTCCCACATTCTCTCTCTCTCTCCCCCCCCCTCGCTATCTCCCTCTCTCCCTATATGCCCTACCCACCCAGTCCATGAACGAAACCACGAAGGTCTACCTCCATTTGCTCTTTTTCTTCGCACCGCCGCGTCTTCCTCGGCGAGGCCCTCGTGGGCGGCTATCGGGGCGGCTGTGGACTCGACATTCTCGCGCAGCCGGCTTCGTGGTACCCTCGTCATTCTCGTCAATGAAGTGGTCCATAATCTTTGTCACGCCGATCACGATATACCCTGGGCCGAACAGCAGCAAGAACAGGCCCATGGCTATAATCCCCCAGTCCTTGCGAGCGACCAGGTATGCCACGAACGCCTCAAAAGCTGACCGTCCGAAGCACCTTTAAAAAATTCCGAAGGCGGGGTGAAGAAGGTCGATCATGCACAGAAGTAAACTGTAGGACCTACGCTGGCAGGTTAACGGTAGAGCCCTACAGTACGTACGACATCCACCAGGACGCCGTGAGAGGGGCGAGCGGGAGCATGGTTTGGATGTTTCTACCCTAACATGCTGCACCGTGACACCATATCCATTCGTACAGTTACACCCAGGAACCCTCTGCCATGACTCCAGTTATAATACACGTCCAAGATCCCAGCACGCAATATTTCGCATATTACTGTACAGTAGATCTACTGTAGATGTATACTGACTGAGGTGTACGTATTGCACGATGGGAAGGCCTGTAGGTGTCTGTACACTTTAAACATTGGATACGGGGTGCCCAGGCATCTAAAAGTAGGATAGACCGTCACCATTGCCGTACTGCTGTAATCTACCACAAACCCAAGCAGACTCACTGAGCATAATACGCATGCCTGGTCCGTAAATACAGGAGTACCAACTACTGGGTATACACGATGCCACTTGGTGGTACTTCGCAGACGTCGATCCGTACTGTTCTATAGAACAAGAACCATGAAAACGATCAAAACAAAAAAATCAGGACATTTCCTGTAACAAAAGCTGCGCTCTGAACGGGGAGAGTAACCGACGGCATGCAAAATTGAAAGGCGAAAGTAAGGTCTCTACTGGCCTTCCAATCTCACAACAGTACATACCTGGTATGTATATAGTTAAAGCCGTACAGACGGCACGTACTTCTTGAAATAACCATTTTTCGTGTACATGAAAAATGCCCCGCTACGCTTCTATAGGGTTCTAGAACTACTAAATGTGTCGGTAGCTATTCTACAGTGCGTTGGTCCCTATCTTGCCAATGCTCTTCCAGAGCTCATATAACTACGAGCGCTTTTGTGGTACGGAAACGATAGCAAGGGAGGTTCGATCAATAGAACCCATGCCTCTACTGAGTGCGTCAAGCAACCCGCGATTACTCACCCCCACCCGGTGAAATAAACCTCCGCCATGGTGGACAAGCCGTCTTGGCCGAGGATCAGTGACCAGACCCACGAGTCGAACGAGGCCAAAGCCTCCTCGATCGCGGAGCCTGCCGATGCCAGCAGCACCAAGCACCAGCTCGCCATGTCCCTATGCTGCGCCCAAACATCGGCAGGGGTAAGGTGCAGCAACCCGAGACCGGACCACAACTTCGACAGGAAAGTGGGAACGGCAGTGCCGAGTGTGGGGAACGCAACATATAGCTCATAGAAATCCAATGGGAGAAGGGATGCCGCAAGAGCCAGTTTCGATAGCCGGGGGGGGGCCTTGAAAGAAGACCCCTGCAGCAAGTCGGCGAGGGCGAGTTATTGACAGACACCAATGAGCACCGTCAGATGGAACGGACAGAAAAATGGAAGGTGCATGCGATGAACTTACAAGGTGGAATATATACCTGTTTTTTCTTCGTAAACGAACATTTTTCGGGATGGGGGGGTTGTCTCTTGTAGTGCGATAGCGCTACTGCAGCTAGTATTCACAGTAGGGCTACCAAGTTTATGTGAGCTCGTATCGCTGATAGCGGGTGGGGCAAGAACATGCACCCTGGAGAAATACAACGTAAAACCAGAAAACGTCTACAGTGGAATATAGATCAGCTAAAAGGACGACAAGGAAACGTACTCAGTGTAGGCGGCAAAGCTTGTTTCGAGAGAGCAGATGTATCTTTAGAATGCACATTTTGACCAGGCCAACTCAACGATTCTACTATACATCGGTCGTTCTGTTCTACGAGCGGTTCCAAAAATGCGCTACGTCTGTTTTGAAAAACAATCGCAGACCTTTAGAGCTGCATAGCTCCAGACCGAACAATAAGCAGCACTCGCCTTGACATCGGGAGGGACTGGCCTCTCCACTTCATCCTCGCCGCCATCGGACACGGTAGGAACCTACACGAAGGCATGACAGTGATGGTGTATTCATCCAACCAAATAGAGTTATCCCGTACGTTTCTCATCCTGTAGAGCCACGAAGAGCTCATGTGGAAGGGAAGGCCGATTCTGAGCTATGTTCTCCGTCTCAATTGTAGCAAACCTGGTACAAATATAACTACATAACACATGTACGAATACAACCTCTGTGCCTGCGGACTCTACTGTAAAGGTTCAGGACTCCACATGAAACAGGAAATAGCACCCACCTCGACGACGGGAGTGATGCTGTCCACACCAGCATCGAACTCAGCTTGGACCTGCCGAAGGAAAGTATTGCCGCGTTGTGATGTACCAGGTGTACTGTTTAGTATGTAGATGCTCATCACCATGTACTACTACAAAGACGAGCTCTGTCCTCGTACTTTATAACTGTATATAAACACCTCAAATTGTAGCAATCTACAGTATCAATACAGCAGGCACTTGTGTGGAGCCTACAGTAGAGCTTCATGGCTAGATCGGAAGCACGACCTACTACTCACCTCTACCACTCGATCAGAACTGCCCCCCTGCCTAGCCTGTAGCCTCGCTTTGACATCCGATGGACTAGGGCGACTGGTAGAAGCATGGTACGGCTCCGTGTCCTTAGCCATGATGCCGACGGTGTCTATGGCGCGGGCGTCGTCATCTCCAGCAGCGGTGACATCAGCCGTGGTCGAAGAGCACGTGAGAGTAGTGCGCAGTAGTGCGGCGGCAGCGGACTCAGTGTTGGTCACCGAGTTGGACGGCCGGTGCAGCACCACAGCGAAGGCATTCGACAGGTCATCGTCGGCGTTGCTCGAGGCGACGGGGGTGTCTCCGATGACCATGACGGGAGCGCCGACGTTTCCACCGGTGATGATAACCGTGGCGAAAGCGCGGGCGAGCTTTCCCTCAAGCACGAAAGCTGAGCAGGTCAAATACGCCACCGTACGGGCAGCCTCAACTGGCCGGTAGATGACCAGAGCGGTTGTGCCGTGCCAGTTGTCGCTGCTCGTGTCGACGGAGACGTCCCCGGCGATCATGGTGGGAGTGTCGGGGGTTCCGTCGGTGATGTTGGCCGTGGCCAAACCGCACGTGTGCTCTCCCGCAGGCGCCACTGCTGCGGCGGTCGTGGGCACATCAGCACCGGGAGCCTCCAACGGCCTGAAGAGAGCCACAGCGAGGCCGTTGTTGACGTTCTCGTTGTCATCCGTGTTGCTTGTGCCGGTAGTGAGAAGAGTTGGCTTCTCGATCGGAGCGAATGTGTTAGCAATAGCTCGGGTAGTGGAGTGGATGCCAGTGCCGATGAAGACAGGCTGGCGGAGGGGAATACGATAGGTGCAAACAAAGCACAAGCAACGAGCGCGCCGCGCAGTGGCAAAGCATCAGGTAGTGTCGATATTTCAGAGGAAGCTCGGTATACCAAGTTGTGTGCGTATTACCTGAGAGTGTTCCTTTCACGAGCGTGCCCGTCTCGTATGGTGGAGAAGGACAAGTGTAGGAGAGTTGATGTTAGCAATTCGTTTTCGGAGCCGGCTGAGACTGCGAAAATAATCCTTGCGAACCGGGGAAAATACGGTGTACTTCAAAACCTGGGCACCGTCCGGTGCCATCGTACGATATGTGCTAAAATGGTTTCGTATTACGGTTGAAGACAGGCGAGGTAGAGTAGTGTTTCACGAAACACCAAGCACTTTCGAAAAGCCGACCAGTCTCTGGCTCTCGCCACAGCTTTCCAACTCGGCCGGATAGAACGTGACTAAACCCTGCGCCGCTGCAGATTGGACGACCACCAGCTTTAGGGCCTTTCTTATCGGAGATTGTTTCCAGATTATCGATTTGTTTTCCGCAAGAAAAAAAAAACAGGAAAAACAGGAAGCATTTCCAGAGTTTGGAAAATTAAGAGAGGGAAAACTATCAGGAACGCTTCAAATTCCGATTTAAACAAATGGAGAATCTGGCAACATTAAGAATTACGCGCAAAACAAATGTGGATTATCTGGCATTTAAGGATGAAAACATTTTTCGAAAAGAATGGCGCTTCCAAGAAGGCGGGAAGCGAAACTACACAGTGTTCCGTTTTACTTGGAGCCTCTGAATTGCTTCCGTTTCACCAAATCCTAATAGCGCGGGTACGGGAAAAACAAACTCTCGACCTACCGTTACCCAGGGCTTAGTTGCGTATTCGAGCTTAATCGCATGCTGGGTCCAGCGTGTACTCCGTTCGTCGGTGTTCAGTCACCATTTAAGTTGTGCTTACTCAACTTCGGGACGCTTTGTTCGGCGATCCACGTAAGCGTTGGTTCTGGTGATTCGTACTCTGTGTGGGGAGCGTCTCCACTATGTTGACAAGAACCCCGGACCAAGATCCTAGTAGTCGAGGCACCCATCTAATGTACGTAGAGCAGGAGATACACATGTTGTGGTTTCCGTCCACGCTGCACCAAACCACCGCGGGGAATGCCACACCAACTACCTCCCAGCTCACACGTGTCTGTACCCCGCGTGCCGCAACCGCATGTGTTGGGGGCAACAGCGGGAAACGAGGCCATTCTTTTGACAACTCACCATCATAGCTGCCGTCGCAAAGAACGAAGGGAAGGCCAGCCGCTGGTGGTGGATGTCACCATACACGCTGAACGGGTCGGCCTGCCCGCTCACTTCGGACAGTATCCCTCCTGCTAGCAGTGCTAAGAGGAGACGCATGGTGATGGTGGAGCCCACGGACCTCTTTGGCGAGCTGTGGAGAAGAGTCGTGCAGATATGATGCGCGAGCAAATGTTAGGGCAGGTGGGTTATCGGTGGATGTGAAAGAAAGTTGTCAGGGCCGCAGGCCATCATCGGAGACCTTCATACGCATTGAAGAGCTTTATGCACAGCACGCACCAATAAATAAAAATCTACAGTACGTTATTTGATGTTTGCATCCTTATTCGTTAGAAGGGGGTACTATAGTACCCCATTTATGTACGCGCCTATCGTTGCGTCGGAGAGCGGGCGGTTGGTTGCATACTACTTGTAGGTAATATTGCTGTCCTTCACCCACGCCAACCGTAAAAAAAAACGGTAGTTGTTTGGTTCGCTGTCATCATAGAGTTTTATCTTCGTCAGGGGAATGGGGGTCATATTATGGCTGTTAAAACTAATTGCTGCTACTCGTAACATAGGATCTTGTTTGGTACATGCACATACTATTTAATGAAATATGGGCAAGTCGACCTTATTCCAGCGGGTTTTTAAATGGTACCCCGGGCTAGGCTTCCTCATCCTGCGACTGGTTTGGCAGCACCACTGTGTTAGACAGGACGGAAGACCGTCGGAACTTTGTAGAACAAAATCACTGCACGGAGGAAGCGCCCGGTTTTGCCGGGCTCTCGTTTCGGAGCTTAGACCGCGGCGGGCGCCACCCATTGTGTAAGCATTCGCGATATAACACCTCTGCCGCGCTGAAGAAAAAAACATTGTTATAGACCCACGTTCCTTCGCGTTTTGTCTCGATCGCTTGTTTGCATAGTAATATTACAGAATAGTAGTGTACCGGCCATGTTTATATCTATGCACATATAAACGTACAGTATAGATTTACTTCGAAGTATAAACTTACTTCGAAGTATAATATCTTGTTGCTCGTACTGTACATGGTCACGCGTAATCGAAATATCTGCCGCTGGGAGCAATGGGCCCGAGCATGTATCATATGTATGCATGGCATGTATGGTACGTACTTCGAAAGTACCCTGATGTTTTGTATCGTGTAGCATGCGTACACTTCGTAGTAAGTGTTTTTTTCACTGGAATGTTCCGATTCGACACGTTGAAATCGTCCCGATTAATATGTTATATACCGAACGACTCTGATTCATATTTATAGCACCACAATAGAGTAGAATTACGACAGGCACAAAGAGCAACCCGCGTGACTAATGAGCGAAGTATATGCATCAGCTCGTCCCCTGTCCCCGTATACACGCATGCATAGAGAGCTCCTACCCGAAAGCGAGACTACAGAGTACTACAGTAATACTTATAGGACATGCAATAATATACCTGATTACAGTATCAGGCAACAGGTCAAGATAAAAATCCAGAAACGATCCACGTGACGTCCCATGCCAACTACTGTACTGTAGTGCCTGTCCATGCTAATCAGGTCAATGAGATGCAGCTTTGCTGATGTGCTGCGGTGCGGTCGCTCGAAATATAAACTTGACCAGGTGCGCAGCGAAAAAGGCAGACCTTGCTCACGAAGGGGCACTACTCGTAAGACTTTGATATGGGCAACAAGTTCGTGCCTTAAGCATTGAAGCTGTCAAACAATACATGGTACCTGGTAAGCAACAGCAGCCTATTATCGTGATCTATTTTCAGTAGCAGCTACGTACAGTAGTGCAGCAGTCAAAGGACTATATATTCAGTGGATACTGCAGTACAGCCTCATTGTGTATCGTAGCAGCAGTGATATATGATACATACGTCACATAGAATAACGGCAGCGGTGGAACCTCGGACTGTTCATAACATAAACTAATAAGTAATACACTTTCTCTAGAGGGGGGTTCTACGTACAGTAGATGCGGAGTATTATGGGAAGGTGAAGGTTCAGATCCCAACACAAAGAAATACCGTTTTGTGTTCCAGATCTCAAGGACCGTTCTTGACAGTCTCGAAGCTCAAAGCTTCTCGAGCGTGTGTAGCAGTTCTGTAGACGTCGAGACAACAAAGTGGAGCACCCCTCTGTGCTCACCCTTCTTTCTCTTCTTTCTCTCTCCCTCTGGTCTTCTGTAATCTGCTCTTCTTTTCACAGAGGGGCGAGTACCAGTAAGCATGGACTTCAGAAGTCCGTAGGTTTCGTAAGATTTCCTTGCCCGCAGCGACACTTTTCAACATAAATATTGATTTGCCTTGCCCAAACGCCAGCCAGGTAGTTTAACCAGTACCAACGCAAGCCTGTACTACCACCTGCCAAGGGTATACCGTCCCGAATCCCGAACAGAGACCCACAGCATCTATCAAATAAACCTGAAGCTGGCAGCTTGAAATCCTTTTAATTGATCAAAATCCATAAAACGGTATACCGAGGGTGTTCTGCGCCACTTTTCGGTACAGGGCAATCCGACACATTTTTTTTGTTTTTGTCCATCCCATTTATTATCTTCGCCCTTCCTTTGTTCTCTCTCCTTCCTATTAATAGTCGTAACTCAGATCCGGGGTCACAAAGTAGGCTCTTCACCCTCCTCCCCCACTACGGTCACATACAGTACTGCGATTAGCCTTTTTTGCGGGGTTGACGTTGCCCGCCTATGTTGGGCGTATCAGTCGGCGCTATGTACGATAAAGCTGCGAAATCTAACCTGCTGAGCAGTTAGGTGCCGCTGTGCTGAAGGATTGGTGGTCAGACCACGGCATAGGGGTCGGTGCCTTGGCCTGAGCACTGCCGATATAAGGCGGATTTGCCGTATACCGTCAATTGGCTTCGAACACCCACCATATACCGTTTTGTGGTTGTTGTTTTTCTGTTTTACGGTACAACAACACAAATGATCATAACAAATAGCATGTGTCATACATTTCATACGTCAACCGTGGGCGCAATCGGTTGAATAACGGAAATTGGTACTCAGCTTTGTGTACTGTGTGGTATGTCGGCCGCGTTTGTTCTACATTTCTCGTGAAGGGAATACTGTGGAGGGGAGAATTCTTGCCGTGTACGCCTGCAGGAAAATACAGATAGGTGGGCCTGGAACAAGCATGAAACGGCTGGGTAGCACACGAAACAGAACTTTGACCCAAGCGCAACATTTGTGTTTTCTATAAAAAAGATACCTGGTACGTGGTACCTGGTATCTTTGAAAAGATATTTCAGCTGCGAGATCGATGGTTTCGCCGAAGCTCATAGTTGCAAGCTGCGTGTGATACTGCGATCGCACGTGCTCCTCGTGTATGGCATTTTGCAGAGCATAATACGAGGTATCAAGAACCACGTGCAGTAGGATACCAATAGTACAAACTCGTCCTCTGTATTCCCAGTACAGCCGTACAGTAACTGCAGCCTAATATTGTATCCCCCGATGTATCGACAACAAACGGCGATAGTACAACTCGTACGAGCAACATTTCATAGATTTCTGGTTAGAAGATATACACGTAGACCCCCAACAGTCTCTACTCATGATCATATCCGTTCTCAACCTCGTCGACGCGTTCACGGGATACAATCGGCTTACCTATGGTAATAGCAGTTGGAGGCTGGAAGCCAACGGTGTACGTGTACTGCTTGGTGTACCGGGTACCGTAGATCGCAAGATGTATCTCGCTCCGCCCGGTGATGCAAACTGCGCGAAATCAGAGCGACAACAAACGGTATGCCGCCGGGTGCAACACGCGAGGATGGATAAGTAAGTTATGCTGGCGCGTTGTTCCGTATGGCCGTCGATGCCCGTCAGGGGCAACGAGACGATCGCCGACACATTATGACGCTGTCTGCTAAGCTACAGTACGGGCACATCTTGCGAGGTCGAGCTCGTGCTCTAGAAACAACTCTCGAAGCATCCAGATGCTCTTCGTACTGCTGTTGTACTCTGTCCTCTCTGGAGAAGCTCTCGCATTTACGCACGTTTGCTGGACAGCGGTGTTCCACGAAAAGACTGGGCAATCGCGCGCCCGTCCCTTGGCAGCGGATCGCACGCTGACCAGGTGGCAGGTCACACACCACGCCGCGAGATGCGTGCTGCGTGCTGTATGGGATAGTGATCACCGACGGACGGCGGCTTTGGTTGGAACCTCCTGAATACCGGTTCAGACGAAACGCTCTTGAAACGGCAACAATGAACGCAACAAAATTCGACCATTCAATTGGTTGTACTCGCAGCTGACGTATTTTTCACTTTTACATGAAAACCAAACGTTTTTTTTTAATATTTTATACGTAAGAGAAATACGTACGTACGTATACACCAAGTACAATCAATTTAAATACTCTTACAAATGTATGTATATGATACGTAGAACGAGCACACCGAATGAACGAGTATGTCTGCCGTATCACACAGCTTGCGAAGTCGCGGGTCAACCACTGAATCGATCGTACTCACAGCTGACGTATCTGTACGTAAGCACTCGTATTATACACCAGTAGCTATTTTATAAAAACGTACCGCGAAGTTGTTGTTGAGTGTTATATACTGGTATCTGATACCGGTATGAATATCATATTCCGAGTACGGAGCACTCGTGGGAGTACTCGTAGACACGTTTAGTTCAGACTATCGAGCCATCATGTCAGATCAGCCTTGTGGGGCAAGGCAAGCCCCGCTCTACGGACGGGCGGACGAGTCGCGTCTGCAACAACTATCTGGAGTTCCTTCGGAAACCCCGCCGGTCTCCTGCATTAGTTATTGTTGGTCTTTATAATGGAAGCTTCTAGAAGCTTCTATCACGTCTACGGAAGATTTCACTGCAATACCTGGAGTCCCCACACTTCGGGAACCCCTCCGCCCCGACCCTAGTCTCCTGCATTGTTAGTATTGGTTTCTATAATGGAAGCTCCAATGGAAGCTTCCATGGAAGCTTTTCACCACTTCCATGGAAGCTTCCACCACTTCCACGGTAGCTTCCGCCGCTTCCATTACTCAAAAGCTTCCATGGAAGTACTCGGAATCTTCCACTGCTGCTTCAATCACAGGTGGCCGGGACCCCTCCGTCCCCCCCTGCACAATGTGGTCGTGAAAAACTCCTCATTTTGGCAGGGGAGCACGCGGATCGGAATCCCAGACGCCACACTCCTACGGATCGACGAGTCTTTCTGAAGTGAGCATGCCCCGGTTTCTAGTATGACTAGCGGTACGGCCAAGGCTCCGCCCGTGGCGCTAGCACTACGTTTCTCATAGTAGTATGTAAGTACCTGGTACCAGGTTGTTGGAGGTGTGCATGTACGGAATGATTTATGATCCGGGGATGGGACTTTATCGTCCCCGGGTACGGCGGGACCTCGACGCTGTCCCGGGGGGCTACTCTCGCTGCGCGCTGGCTCCATGAGAGAAAATGAACGGTAAATCATTCCGTGGGGTTGGGTTTTCCACACCTTGCGAGGCGGTATCGACCCGGGGGGTGTCCGTTTCCGTCCCCGGGTCGCTGCAGTTGTAAATGTATGGGAGGGTTTCAAATCCAGGGATGAGACGTTATCATCTCCGGGTGGGGTGGGACCTTGCCGTTACCCCGAGGGGCTACTCTCGCCACGCGCTGGCTCCATGAGAGCCAGCCAATTGTAAATCAGCCCGTGTGTGGTCGAAATCAAGTTTAAAACGCTAAAATTCTTGTAGCGTTTGTTGATCGACATTTTTAGTCTACGTTCCCTACAATGGCGTCGCAGGCAGGGCTTGAGATTCTGAAGAGTGAGATCGGTGGTTCGATCCTCACCTTCATCCCATTGTTTTTTATTTTGTCCATCCCATTTAGTATCTTCTCGCCCTTCCTTTTTCTCTCCTTCCTGGTCGTAACTCAGATCCGGGGTCACAAAGTAGGCTCTTCTCCCTCTTCCCCCACTACGGTTCTTGCCTTGCATTTTTATCGCGAGAAGGTTTCAACACTTTCTTCCCTCGTCGACGTGCGTCGGATTCCGCCTACCCACGCCACGAAGGCGCTCTCAGCAATTGGTTCATTTTTATTTTTTCAAACAAAGTCAAAATATCTCACCACGGTGGGATTTGAACTCGGGGTACCAATGATAGTAGCCTTTGAAGCTGACCACTACTCTACCGGGGCGACCCATAAAAAGGGAAAATGAATAATATCTCATGATCAAGAACCTGTAAAACTCACTCACTTAGAAAACACCCCGAAAAGAACGATGAGAGCAATGCGATCATTGCATACTGATTCCGGTACTGAGAAAGTCGGAATTCAAACTTGGATACTCAGAGTCTCATCGGCGTTCCTGACTTAACCGAAGATAAGTCAGGTTTGGTGAGGGAGAATGTGTTGGAAATCGAGTTGAAAAGGCTAAACCTCTTCCAGCGTTTGTTGATCGACATGTTTAGCCTACTTTCCCTATACGTGGGGTTGGGGTTTCCACACCTTGCGGGGCGGTATCGACCCGGGGGTCCGTTTTCGTCCCCGGGCTGTTGGAGTTGTAGATGTACGGAAGGAGTTATGATCCGGGGGTGGAACTTTATCATCCCCGGATGCGTCGGGACCTCGACGCTGTCCCGGGGGGCTACTCTCGCTACGCGCTGGATCCGTGAGTGCAAACCAACCATAAATCATGCCGTGGGGTTGGGATCTCCACACCTTGCGGGGCGGTATCAACCTCGAGGGGGTGTCCGTTTTTGTCGCCTGGTCGTTGAACTTGAAGATGTATGGAAGGATTTCCGATCCGGGGATGGGACGCTATCATCCCTGGGTGCGGCGGGACCTCGCCGTTACCCCGAGGGGCTACTCTTGCCGCGCGCTGGCTTCATGAGACTCTTCACATATACCTATCAATGACACCTGAATACTTGACAAACGTACCCATATACCAATAATATAGCAGTACCTCTCATGAATGCCTTTACCGACTCCCAACCGACGTCTCACCGATCAAATCTGAAAGGGTGACATGCACTTGTGCCTTCCAATAAAATCCATCCGGGTAGTGAATGCACCCAGATTGCGTTCCCCTTCTTTAGCATTTACAATAGCACTAGCGCATAGAAATGTTCTTCGGGTTTGCACCGACAAACGTCTTCGAAAGTCATGTTTTGGGGTGATAGATATTGAGCTCCTCATGTGAGGTGGAGCTAAAACAATAAGCCCCCACCCCTAAAAGGCATTGCTCATTGAATACTATCTTAACCTGCTCATTGCTCTGTCTGGTGGTCAACGGAGGAAACTCTGTCTGGCTATTTGCATGCAATGATGCCGCCCCGTAGTCCAAGTTTCCATCGTTCGAAAAAAATGCTATCGAATCTGCAGGTGCCCCACACCAGTAGCCTCTAATGTCCACAGATACACCTTATCGTGACAATGGTACTGTAGTAGTATCGTTTGTCGCGTTCGCACGAAAAATAAAGACCAAGGCTTTATGCTAGAGCTATATGACCATCGAACATATCTCGATCTTACGGCGAGTCTACTCCTAGTCTAGCAATGGCATAGCACCGCAGGATTGACTGCTTTCGATTTGCACGGGTAGTCTAGGCGCGTTGCCTGATGTAAACCAACACCGGTGACGCCCCCTCAGCACCGTTCGAAAATAAACAAAATCAAAGGATCTTCCCGTGCGCACGTAGGCCAGACCGGGACATCCTTGGTAAATTTGTAATACTTTGGGAATATTCAAGCTACCAAGAAGTAAAGTAGCAGTGCGGAGTTTTATTGCCGCGATTTTGTTTTTTATCCACCCGCAGTTTACACCAACACACGTCGTGGTCGTTCAAGAACTCTCGCCTACGAAAGGCAGGAGTGAAGCGACCGCTTGTTGTTCAAATCGAAGAGTAGAACTGGCACACCCGACGTGCACCCGTCTAAATGTCGATAGCGACGCTCCCCAGCTGCGCCTCGGAATCATAGGAATGGTGAACGGCAATTCCCTCCTAGACATACCAAACACCTCCCCCCCCCCTGCTCACACCTCATGTATCTTCTTTGCCACCTCAACCCTCCCCTCCTACCCCGCACCTCACCTCCCGGTGTCATCCTCCGGCAAGATTGAGCGCTTTCGGTGTTTGCGCCCCGCACGGTGCATCTTCTTGCCACGGTTCTTTTTAGACGCGCCCTGCTTGTCGCCCCCGGCACGGTCTTCGTCCTTCTCGTCCACGCCATCGTCGGCTGCGGTGGCCTCCGGCTCCTCACGGGGCTGCCGCTGCTGGCGCGTCAACAGCTCCTCCTCTGAACCGCTCCTGGTCTTGTTTTGTTCAAAGGCTCGCGCTGCATCGCGGTCACGGGCGTCGAGCTCCCGACGAAACTTTTCCAGAACCTTCTCCAGGACACGCGCGATGACGTCTTGCATCTCACTCTCCGTCATGTGATACGTGGTGCTCGCCGATTGACGCTGGACACGACAAAAAACACGCAGGGAAAACCTATAGACTACGCAGGCGACGACTAGTACAGCGAGGACGGGGGCACCAGAACCAGAGCTTTTCAAGCGCCTGCAAGTATGACTAGCATGGGTGTATATGGGTCCTCGCGGGGACAAGCGAGAGAGGACAAGGGGCGGGGGGGGCGGTGGGGTAGAGGGGGCTCCCTATGTTTATACGCAGTAGAGTGGAAGCCGTTGGACCAAAGGAGGGCTCACTCGCAGGGTTGGGGCGAGCTCGTACGCAAGCCTCCGTCGACAGCGGGGTTTATTATGTGGTAACCATTATAGCTGTGCATGTGCTGTGCTCTGTCCACGTTTTTCTCTATCACAATAATAGCACACCAAGTATAGCAGTGATGCTGCATAACTAGTACCTTATTCCGTTTACACCATACTTACAGTCAGCAGTGCTTACTATTTGAAAATCTGTTTAGGCAAGCGCTCCGAAGTGTACGAACTCCGGACGCCATTTGCTAACATCCGTTTTTTGCGGGAGGGCAATCTCACTCGCCGCGGGTGGGGTAAGTTACCCACGCTCGTACAGCACAACAACAGTAGTGCCCAAGTGTTTCCGTTGCAGCCAACGGGTACATGGTAGGTGTACAACTAAATACACTGCGAGAGCAACACACGTACCAGGTACCTACCTATATAGCAGTATTGTTTTCCAATAGTCGGATACGTGAACAGAAACACCAAAGGATAAAACATTTTCCATCTCTGCGTCGGCATTGTCGGTCTAAACGGTAGCAGTACCACCTGTTAGAGTCAAATGGTTGGTCTTCGTCGGATCTCTTTTCCAACGTACTGTTTTGCTAGTCAATTCAGAAGGTAAATAACGCCACAAATCGCCACACGGGAAATGGCGACACCTCTTGCCGTGAGATCTGCCACCCACAATTATAAAGCAGAGGGGGCGGTGGAGAATGTGCGCCCAGCGGGCGGGTCGCCAGGCCGCTGCAAGTAATACAAAATCCACGACAGTCATCTCCTCAACACAACGATGCTCGCGGCCCAAACCGAACTCCTACGACGGCTAATTGTGTATACGAATGGGTTACTAAATAATTGGTAGCCTGTTTGCGAATAGTGTGCGATAATACGCCAATACAATGTCTCCCTTGTCGTGGACATCGGCGTCGTTCTATATAAACGTCGAAACGAATAGAAGAAAACATAGTGTCATGGCGCAGAGCTTCGAAGGGAGACCTACTATTAGTACGACCTTACTGTATGTCTAAAGCCAACCAAATCAAGAAGATGCACTGCATTACTTTGTTACATTGAGGAGTGACCGACGGTGAGGTTAAAGCAAACCTATGGAGCTACCGGTACTATGGCATGGAGCCATCCCACGGTAGGGGCGCAGCATAATTGTCTGAGCTCCTCACATGAGGAGCTCTTTATCTCACCCGAAACATGAGTTCGGAAACATGCCTCCGCGCAACCCGACGAAACCGTCCAATGCGGTAGTACTCTAAAATAAAATATACCAGTAAAATAATAATAGTATCCGGTGGTTACTCACGTAAGCAGCACAACCGGCCAGAAAATATAGACCCAAAAAGTGGTATCCCTACCGTGGGATTGCTCGGTGTATAACATACGGCCACAACGCAACCTGGAAAAAAAACTGAGATTTTCACAATATTATGTAGCAGTATTTTGTCATTGACTGACCAGCCGGTCCATTCAACTCACATGGAAGTCGCCCGGAGAGTTTTGAACATCAGGTTCAGTGCGGTGGTCCAAGGCAAGGACATGTAGCCGCGGAGGCATCTCCACGTGCCGTGGAGTGCAGAGTACGCGAAAGAGTCAAGCCACGCGAGCAGGTATCGGGTCGAAACACAGAGGCGCGATAGAAACTCCAAGTACGAAGCGGCCAGCTCGTCGATGGAGTCCCGCTGCGGGCGGACAGTTGTCAAACCAGGATGCATGCCGATATAGGACAGAAGTGTCGTCAGTCGTCAGGGATACAACACTCCCGCCGTGTGCTTAATTATATAAGTATTTTATTTCCCATCCCATTTATTATCTTCGCCCTTCTTTGACCTGCTGTGTCCTGCTCCCTCCTAGTCGTGACTCAGATATAGGATAACTAAGTAGGGGCTGGTGCTACGGTAGGGGGGGTAGACTGATTTTCACTACCACGTTTACTCCACTCGGGCGAGTGGCCCTGTACCTCACCCAAACCTGGACGCAGAAATATGTTGTTGTCGCAGAGTAGCAAGCATACCATGGTGGTGCATATCTCGAAAACATAAAGAGTTAAGACTTTAAAAAACTGCGAAGAAATATGGTGGTCACTCGGCGGAGTGGCTCTCATCCGCTGAAAATATTGGACATAAAAAGCGAACCCCCTGCCGTAGCACCAGCCCTTAGGCTCTTCTCTCTCGCCCCCCCTACGGTACGTGCCTTACATTTTTATCATGAGAGGAGTTCAGCGCTTTCTCCCCTCGAATTGTTCCTGCCCACGCTACAACACGCGTTCTTGACAGTTGGTGTCATTGGAGAATTAAACACTCCGTACGGAGACTCGAACCCTCGCCCATTTTTTTATATACATAGCATTCGGGGTTAACCGCTAGACCACCGTGGCGACCGGCACTATCTGAGTCAGAAATGATTGATTGACTTGCCTACGATGGTGTGGCTTGCCTACATCACTACAAGCACAGGTGAACTACAGTAAGGTTCCGTGCATGCCTCGTCTTGGCGGGGGGTCTGATGTTTAGTTTGCCACAGTCGTGATACTGTAAGTGGGTATTGAAATACACACTCAACTTGTCTGGCCGTTTTTTCGTTCCGCAACACCTCGACTTCTTCTTGTTTGTACCGTCATATTTACCGGGGAAGACACTCTTCATGGACACAGTTGAGTTTGCGAAACTCCCACAGAAAATATACAACTGTAGTAGAGGTCTATGGCAACGGGGAGCAATCTAGCGCCAGAGCCTATCCCTTATCAAAACAAGTTCGGGTACTCATCTCCTTATGATCGCTCTTTGCTTCGTTATTTCCCGTGGCCTCACGTGTACAAACCAATATACCCACCACTTATACTTTCCAGCTCAACTCGTGATTTTTTTTACGCTCAGCGGTATTCTGGACAAGCCGTCATACAGCTAAGCAAAAGTATAAATACTTGCGCAACATGTACAGTACATGTTGGTGGAATAATATGATGTGATCTCTTGTGGAGAAACACGCGGGTGGCTGATGGCACGTACAGTAGTGACCGTGAGGTTCACTTGTGTTGTTCAATAAAACAGAAGGGATTGAGGTGGTTTGAAATGTGGTGCTTATGTGGCCGTGATCTCGAGAGCGATGGTGTGTTCGGAGATTTGGGAGAGTTAACTCCGATGGGGAGTACACCTCTGGTTCGATCACTTGGTACGATCAGCCTGATAAGTCGGGCATGGCTTATGCTACATGACCCTGAGATACGGTCATGTGTCGGTACCCCGTGTTCCAGTATACTATTATACGATATACTACGAGTAGCCTGTACTCTACAATGATTGTTCGTCCTACCGATAATCTCACCGTAGATCATGATAGATCTACCGGCATCGGACTGATGTACGAACAGATAGCACATGTGAACCGCCCCCCAAACTATCACAGCTCTTAGAAGCGGCGAGGTGAGGCGTGGTAACAGGGATTTGTTCACCCGTTTTTTTCCGTTCCTTCCCTTACCGCATCGCTGGTGGCAAATAAGCAGAAATCCGCACATCATAACCTCCATATTACTACACTGGCAACGCACGCTCCTGCTATGCTGCGGTACGGGAGTGCTTTCCATCAGCAAACGTGGGGCTAGATTGAAATCTGCTACAGCATAGGACACGTGAAGGGGGACGCTGTAACATGCCTTCGGACACTTACGATACGAAGCACGGTGGGCAGCGTCCATATGTATCCCAGCTTTAGCTTCATCTGTGACGCTAAACTGGAGCGCGATTTTCCCGCCGTGCAGAGCACATCAGAGTAGAAGCGCGGGTTTGCTGGTCGGTGCGGTTTCCTGTTGGATACAGACACACAAGCAAACGGAAGAGCTCTATGTTATCGTTTTTATTCTGGCAGTTGGTTCTGCTCTGGTAGCACATCGTGTTTGGTTGTACTGTGCTGTAGATACACTGTGATTTGGGGTACTGAGGTGCTACACGTACACGTGTCGAGGACATGATAGATAGCGTCCAGATGGAAGCAGTCATTTTCGAGGTATTGCTAGCAGACTAAGACCACATAACGAATAACCGCGACCCGCTCCTCTTATGTAGGTGGGCTAACGTTCACTATGACACCATGACCAAGCCCACTACTGTCTAGATACAGAGTATCGGTATTATCATAGGTCCGGTGGGTCTCGTTTAGCAGACTAAGACCACACAACGAATAACCGCGACCCGCTCCTCTTATGTAGGTGGGCTAACGTTCACCATGACACCATGACCAAGCCCACTACTGTCTAGATACTGAGTACCGGTATTAGCATAGGTCCGGTGGGTCTCGTTGACCACAGGTGTTGGAATCGACTTGAGAATATCAGTCTGAATGTGAGGACCACAGATTACTGATGTGGTGGGCAGACTTCGCTAACTCAAGAACGGAGGCCCGTCTATGCCTCCCCCGGTCGGGTAAAAGACGGAGTAAGTACGACTCTTCCATGCTTCCGAAGCACTGCACCACTCTAGAGCGTATCGTTGCATCCGAAATGCACCACGGGTGTTCATATTCGATGCGCACAAACACGAACTCCGCATAAGGCTATAATTACAGGTAGTTCCTGCTTCTTCTGTACTCGTGCCACCGCTCGCGAAAACTATGTCTCAGGTTAAGCACTTGACTTTCCAGGGAGCTATATATGCATACCAGATACGTACTATTCCTACTTGCCCCAAAGGACGGCACCTGAGGAAGCCTTCCACATTTAGGACATACCACAATATACTACTGGAAGTCATCTCCGCAGACCCCTTTTGGCACGTTCGGAAATATATGTTGGGCATGAGTTCTAGATCATACACACCCTACACTTGGAGAAAGATGCGCAGATCATGCATATTATATCCTCTATTCCCACCGGGACACTGTAGGTATGTGTAGTAATTCTGCAGATGACACAGGTCTCACTCGGCGAAACATGGGCAGATAATGCAGATCATACAGATCCCACACCGGGAGCATGTGTAGATCATGCAGATCGTACAAATCCCGAAGGGGGAAAACGCGTGTGGAAGATCTAGACCACACAGATCCCATGAGGTGAATATGATCTACAGTAGACCGCGTAGATCATGCAAATCATACTAAAAACAAGTGTACAGATCCTACAGATCATACAGCTAATACAGACCCCGCATAGGCACACATGTACTAGTATGTAAGATCTGGATCATACAGACCTCACCCAGGCCAACCTGTGTGCAAGACCTACCAACAGATTGTACAGATGATCCCACCAAGGCAAACGTGTGTGTAAGAGCTACAGTAAATCGTATAGATCACATCCAGCAAACATGATCTAGATCTCGCAGATCATACAGATCAAGGACATATCTGTCCACGAAGACCGAAATCATGAAACAGGGATCTGACCTGTCCGATGTGTGAAACCTTCGATATCCTACTGCGTGCGTATACTCTACTGCTGTGGTGACAAGTACCTGGTATGCAGCAACGATTGAGCCGCGAGATGCACACCTTTCGAGGCCCGCGCATGCCCGCCCTATGATACCACAACGATGACGATAGCACACTCTTTGCTCGCCTGCTATACTCCTAGCATAGCGAAGCACTTATGCCCTCGAATATTGAGATAGTCGGACTCTCCCCCCCCCAGCAACGCCGCTTACCGATGCCGACGGGGCCACCAGAGCACAACGAGATTGCTCTCCCCGATGAGCAAAAAGCTAATGACTACCAGGCACACTACTGCACTTACCTAAGAGCTTGCGCGAAGAACTTGCTTCCAGGGTTGCGTGGGTGATTCGAGTGCTCCCTCGAAGGTGGGGCCCCTCCCTCTCGAGATTCGAGATGGAGGACGCCCGTCTCTCCCGAGGTTCGAGAGGGTAGGCGCCCGTTGGTCAGAGAATCAAGAGAACCCCCTGCACATGCAAAAGTCTTTATCAGCCGCTGAGTCTTGACCGTTCGTGTCGAGCAGTGGTCTCGATCTTCGTTCTCTAGGCTCAACGTCCAAATGTTCAAACGCAGCAAAATGATGAATTCTTCAATTGGAATTATTGGTCCACCTGCCACCTGCAATATTGAACTGCGATTTCCGCTATTCCTGCCGCCTACTGCAGTGCCTCGTTCAGCAGGAAGGTATTCGTGTTCTATCGAGCTGTATGCACGCTTCGACTGCTACCCAGGCTCCCAGTACGTTGGGTTGTTGGGCGGGACGGACAGCGGACCAGATCTCCACGCGGGTACATTTTTCAACATCGTTCTCCTGAATGAATACGCCTCCGAACTATAGTGGAAACCCCTCGTTCAGGCCTGTTGAGTGACCGCCCAAACACCCAAACCCAAAGCGGTACCCCCAAAGCGCACATACAGCAGCACCCTGTCACTCCCTTGAGTTGGATGACATCGCACGATTTTGATGGCCAGTGGATCTGAAGACGGGCCTCATGATGGGCGCAGGAACTATGGCTCTTCGCAATACGATTGAAGGCTGCAAGTACACGCGGCTACCCAAAATCGCGCGGCTGCATCGATGGGATCGTGTGCGCCCCTGGGGATCTTGGCGTCTGAGCGTGAGAGTACTCCTGTTCCTGATGCATGTTCTACTAGCCTTTTCGCTGTTGCCACAACGATGTGGTCCAGGATCTGGAGGTGCGGTACTCTTGCTGCGTTTTCACCATCACTCGTACGAAGGCATGCGTGATGATTGCGCCGAAGGGCCGACGTAGCGCCAAACTATGCAATGCGAATGAAAGGTTTAACCAAGCAGACAGCTTTTTCCACTTCTTACAAAGCGGTTTCGCTCAAAGCACAGGGAGCAGGATTCGAGCGAGGAAGGCCGCGTCCACCGAACTGGAAGCTGGAAGCAAAGGTTGCTGGGCGGGAGGAAGCCGGAGGAAGATGGTGTCCAGTTTCAGACAGAGAAGAAAGCTGGGGGTTTCAAGCATCAGTCCGCGCCCGCGACATCAGCAGGAAGCCCTGGCACGGCGGACTGAGGTGTGGAACAACGAGACACAACGTCGGAGGCTGGATAAGCTTGCGAGAGAAAAGGCCCTGCCTTGCGAAGACCAAAGCGACCAAGCGACACGCTCGACAGGGAGCGAGAAAGCGTCATCTGGAACAGGACGTGATAATCTGGTTCGTCGTCCCGGCACCCTCTGGTATGTTTCTGAGTCCAAGACCATCTTGTTGCTGTCCACTCGAGCAGCAGCAGCCCGTTATGGAGCAGAACCCGGCTGCGAAGCGAACGACAGAGCTCACGTATTTCGGTGCTTCAAAGTGCTCCAGGTAACCCTTCGTACCTGTTGCATACCTGGTACCAGGTATATGATAACTCAGTGCCGATCCTGCTGCATTTCGATGTTGAAGTTTGATGAACTCCCCGCACGCCATGGAAGCGACTAACACTGCTGGATCTTACTCCACGTATGTATTGAACAATATTGTTGTGCATTTTCGCCTGGAAAAATATGGAATATATGGAATACTTTACTGACTCCACTTGACTCCCCCCTTCGTACCCTCAGCAGATTAGGTACTTTTTTTCCATCCCATTTATTATCTTCGCCCTTCTTTTCTCTCTCGCTCTTAGTCGTAGCTCAGATCCGGGGTCACTAAGTAGGCGCTTCTTCCCCCTCCCCACCACTGTACGCGCCTTGCATTTTATCGCGAGAATAATTCAGCATTTTCTTCCCTCGTCGACTCTCGTCGAATTGTGCCTACCCACGCTATAATAGGCGCTACAATAGGCGCTGTAATAGGCGCTCTCGACAGTTGGTGTCATTTGAGAATAAACATATACATACGGAGACTCGAACCCCTTCCCTTCACCGTAGCAATCTTCGTGGTCAACTGCTAGACCACCGGGGCGACCGGCTGATGTAGGAGTACGACTCATTTCGTGTTGACTGTGGAGACGGCTCGTGCGCATCTGGCCTGCTATAGCTTTTGCGTGCTGCCCCTTTTGTACCCTCGATGAAGCGGCAGTGCAGCCCGTCTGATTGCTTCCTTTTCGCGAGAGCTGGTTGGTTGAAGGTGAAGCACCTGTACCTCGCAAAAAGTTATTACGATTTCGTTGTTTACTTAGAGCAAGGGCGTAAAACATTATTTGGCATTTACAGTGAAGTGGTGCTCTATTGCTCCTTCGCCATTTCGCGCAGCGTTTTATCAACAAAACGAGCGCATGTGATCACGCAGGTAGCGCTTGCCGCAGCGCACATTGATCATGAGGTGTGGCGCGACCGGAGACGACATCAGAAAAGCGTGCGACCCGGTTGTGAAGCTAACAGCAGTGCCAAGCACATCGTCAAAGCCAAGGTGGCCCAGGTAACTATGATAAATCGATGTGTTGAGCCTGCTGCCTTTCCGATGTTGAAGAGCGTGTTGACGTTTCTGTAATCCACGGAAATGACTATCCTATATGTTGTGCTTGCTGCACACTTGTACACATCATTGTTGTGTACTTTTACTTGAACAATAAAATACGGAGTATCAGCGTGTTGCGTTGAAAGTACGATATGTACGCGGTGGTTGGACGTACCCGTCGAGGATATGTAGATATAATTGGCACGTTTCTACCGGGTACACTTCATATGTACCTAGGAGGTGCCTCGGTAATTCACTTCTTGGCTTCTCTATATTTGACCCCTCTGTATTCTACTCCATGTCTTCATGTACCCCGTGCGTCCTGCTACCCATGAGATCCCGCCCGTGAACCCATCCCGGCCCAGACCACCTGACCAGTGTGTGCACGTGAACGTATTCTATTGCATAACTAGGGAATAAGCAGCCCCCCGCCCCGACGGCGGTGGGGCCATAATAAAGCCCGTGGTGTTTTACATACTAACTGACTCCTCTCGAACCCCCAGTGTAGTGTCAGTGCGACCCGTTCCGCGCAGACTTTATAGAGAAGCCTGGCGTCTAAGTACCGCTTAGTATGCCCTTTGCGTGCTGGCCCTTCGGTTCCCTCGGTAAAGCAACAGTGCGGCCCGTCTGGTTCCTTCCATTTCGCGAGAGCTGGTTAGATAGGGCGACTGTACCTCGCAATTTCTTACTGTAGGTTTTCGTGGATTTTGGGGGGCGACGGTGTTAGCGATTGTATTATTTATGGGACGCTCATCTACTTATTTGCGACTTCGCCCTTTGTATCTACGGCGCACTATTAACAAAAACGAACGCATGTGTACATACATGTAGAACTTGCCGCAGCGCGCACTGATCACGAGGTATGCAGCGGTGAAAGGTGACGTCGCAGGGGCATGCACCCCGGCTGTGAATCGAACAGCAGAGCTCGTGCGCATCGGCGAAGACATTATTTTCCCCATACCATTTACTATCTTCGCACTTCTGTCTCTCTCCCTTCCTAGTCGTAACTCAGATTCGGGGTCACATAGTAGGCTCCTCTCCCTCCTCCCCCACTACGTTCCTTGCTTTAATTTTTATCGCGCAGAGGGTTCAGCCTTCCCAACGCTCGTCGATTTTCATCGAATTGTCTAACTCACGCTCTCGCATTTTCCGATAGTTAAGATATTTGTTTCGCGAGAAAAAGCCCCTACGAGCACTAGTATGCACTCGGGAGGGCTCTAACCCACGATCTTGACTCTAACAGGGGCGAGATGCACCTGTCATTCCACCGGGGACGCCGGCCTAATGTGATCCAGACAAAATGTGATAACATATGCGTTGAGCCTGCCCCCTTTCCATGTTGAAGTGTGCTGCCTTTTCTGCCAACCATGTAAGCGACTAACCTATGGCTTGCACATCCTTGTTGTTTACTTTCACCTGGAAAAAGACAAGGGACGTAATTGTACGAACCCACTCCTACTTGTGTACCCCAGTGGAGTAGACGTGCGACCCGTTCCGTGTTGACTATAGAGGTCGCTGGCGTGCATGTACCGCGTACTGTGCCTTTCGCGTGCTTCCCCTTTTGCACCCTCGGTAGAGCGGCAATGCGGCCAGTCTGGCTCCTTCTGTTTGGCGATAGCCGGCGGCAGGGGCTTGAAAGGCTTTGCTTCTGGTGCGTCAGTCCTATAATGGGTGGCTCGCTGGCACCTTGTGCCGTTCTGTGTGGTCTTAGCGCTTTTCTTGGGTATTCGCCGCGGCACAACGAACACCTAGGTAAGGTGTTATCCCACGCACACGAATATCATATCAAGGTGGTAGGAAGCCACACTTTCTCTGACTAGAGAAACAGTAGCGGAGCCTTCCAAGTGCCTGCAAGCATCACCGTCATGCGTATATTGGTGTCATTCCGAATGCAACCGGGGGGGAAGGGGGGGTAGAGGGGGTTCACGACACCCATACGCAGCAAAGTGAGTACCCTTGGACCAACAGAGGGGTTACTCGTAGGGTTAGTGCGGGGTTGTACACAAGCTTTCATCGATAGCGGGTGGTATAGGTGGTAACTACACAAGTGGCCGACACCCCCCCCCCCTCTTGGTCATACGACTACGGCCGTGCACGACATGAGTCCACCCCCCCCTCGTGCACAATGTGGGCGTCAAAAACAAATTATGGAGGCATTGACCAATGTAGAAAGCCTCACAAGGTGTGGAAAATCCCTCAATTCGGTACGCCTATTAGTGTGCTACATTGTGCAATGTCTCCACGAGAAGTTTTTCACAGCCACATGGGGGGGGGGGGGCTGTGTAGCTGTATGTATATGCTGTGGCCTGCCCACGTTTTGCTCAATCGTGCTTTCCGACTTACTTAGAGTAAGGGTTTCAACGATTATGTACCCTCTACGGGGTACCCTTTGCATTCTCAGCGCGCTATCAACGAAACGAAGGAACTCGAAGGATGTGGAACATGCTGTAGGTAGCGCTTGCCGCAGCGTAGACAGGTTACGAGATGTCAAGCGACGAGATATAGTGTCGGAGAAGAGTGCGACCCGGCTGTGAATCGAGCACCATACCTCGTACGTATCGGCTAAGACAGGGTGTCCCAGTAAATTTGAGAACTCGATGCGTTAAGCCTGGTGCCTTTCGGCGTTGAAGTTGTGTTTACCTTTCTGCCAGCCATGCAGGTAATTTATCCTATGCGATATACACCTTAGCTGTGCATTTTCGCCTACATAAATGAATAAAATACACGGATTGCTAATACAGTAAGTTGTATATACCAGGTACGTACAGCCTTCATCTTCAGTGAAGTAGCAAGGCGACTCATTCCGTGAGGACTTTGTAGAGAGGGCTGGCGTAAATGTACCGCTTGACGTACTTTCCGCGTGCTTCTGCGCTCGATATGACGGCACTGCAGCCCGCTTGACTTGCTCCGTTTCGCGAGAACTGGTTGGTTGAGGCGATGTTACCTGAAACATCATGGCGTGTTTATGACTTACCTAGAGCAAAGGTGCCAACGATTATGCACCCTACAACAATCGTTTCAGGCTTGGCTACTTCTTCGCGACTTCGTCCATTGTATCTACTACTGTATCTACAGCGCACTACAGTATCAACAAACAAATAATTGATGGGTACATATCATACACGTAGCATGTGCCGAAGCGTACACTAGTCACGAGGTGTGGAGCGACGAGAGACGACGTGCGAGAAGGGTTCGATCCGGGGGTGAATCGGACAGCAGAGCTCGTGCGCGTCGGCGAAGACAGGGTGGTCCAGGTAAATATGATAAATCGACGTGTTGCACCTGCTTCCTTTTAAAGTTGAAGTGTGCTGATACACTGTTACCACGTTGCCAAGCTCTGCGACAGTCTTTGTTCCTAGTCGAAGCGCTCTTCTAGATCATAAAGCCGGAAATTCGAGAACTGGCGAGATGGTTCTCTGGCTCTGCTATTCAAATTGACGGCGACGGGAACTCCTACGGGACAGCATGCGTGATCGTGGTCTTGATTCAGGCGGCGCAAAGCCCTCACGTGTTCCGTAGCAGTTCCCGCCATCGTCAATGTATATAGCTTATCCGGACAACCATCGCGTCAGTTCTCGAATCGCCGGGCTTTTGATCTTGAGGAGTGCACCGAATTGGAATAATTTGGTAACGTTGTTTTCTGGGGGGGGGTTTTTTTTTTTTTTGGGGGGGGTGGGTTTGGCCAACACAACCTGCTAGAAGATATAGTGCATCCCGTACTCACTACCGCACGCTGCTATGTGTTGGCTTGGATTAAGCCCTCCCACGCTAGCCCATGCCGCCTCCTGCCGTTGTCACCGCGTTACTAAACTCTGGGACAGTCTCTTGTTCCTAGCCGAAGCGCTCTTCGAGATCATAAAGCCGGCAGTTCGAGAACTGACGAGATGGTTCTCTGGCTCTGCTATTCAAATTGACGGCGACGGAAACTCCTACATGACAGTATGGGGGATCGTGGTTTTGCTTTGGGCGGCGCAAAGCCCTCACCTGTCCCGTAGCAGTTCCCGTTATTGTCAATTTAAATAGCATATCCGGACAACCATCGCGTCAGTTCTCGATTCGCCGGGTTTTTAATTTTGAGAAGCGCTTCGAATTGGAGTAAAGACTGTCCAAGTGTTTGGCAATGTTGCTTTCTGGCGGGGGGGGAGGGGTTGGGTTGGGTTGGGCCAACACAATCTTGTAGAACATATAGTGCATCCCGTACTCACCGCCGCACGCTGCTATGTGTTGACTTGGATTAAGCCCTCCCACGCTAGTCCATACCGCCGCCTGCCGCTGTTACCACGTTACCAAACATTGCGACAGTTGCTCTTACGAATCTAAGGGCTCTTCTAGAGCACAAAGCCGGCAATTCGAGAACTGGCGAGATGATTAGCGGGCTCTCCTTTTCAAATTGACGACGACGGAAACTCCTACGGGACAGCATGGATAATTGCGGTCTTGATTCGAGCAGCGCATGGTTTTGCGCCGCCGCATCAAGACGTCAGCCATCCATGATGTCTCATACGAATTTCGGTCGTTGTCAATTGTAATTGGATAACCAGAGAAGCATATCGTTAGTTTCGCTTCTAATTGCAAGATAGACTGCCCCAAGTGTTTGGCGAAGTTGTTTGCTGGCAGGGAGTTTGGGTTACACGAACATAACCGGTTAGAATATGTAGTGCATACAGAGCCCACCGCCACGAGTTTTGCTTTGCAGCGCGCTGTCAGACGTTGTACGGCATAGCTCGTACGCGTGGATCCGTTTTGTGTACCTTCGCTGCAGTCGAATTAGGTGTGGGTTGGTTATGACAGTGCACGACAGCTAGCGGAACTGAGTGCCATGGGCTTGACTGCCTGCTAAGTATTCTACGCTTTACACCATCCGCTTGATTCATCATCAAGACTTTGGTCATGGCGTTGAGTTTAGCATGCGCCCCTTTTTGCATTTGCGCAGCGTATACGCGTAGGCGTGTGGGTGGGGCATAATCGTCAGCCAGTGACAAAAACATGCAGCAAAGCACGTTAGGAAATCAAGTATACGTCGTAGCGCATTTTTGGAGCACCCCTCGCAGGTTCTAATGTAGATTATTGTTGAAGAGATGATGTACTATTTTTGTCAAATTTGTCATGTAGTGATGCTGCACACCCGTTATCTCGAAACCATGCTGTGCCGCCTGCTAGAATGAGTACTGCTCCTTGCCGTCTTTTTCGCTGGTCGGCAATCCTTGTTTTTTAATTATTGTCACTTTGCATGTGTGTACATCTGTAGGGTGCGTGTGCCTCTTCTCCACCCGCTACCAGCGATGCGAGCTTACACTAATAATTTGGTAACCCTACTTTGCACACTAGAATGCTAACGAACTACCGGCGACAAACCCTTCACCCCGAAATGAGTATATATCCGCTGCGTAAGGTCACGGCGCACTAACCTAAGTGTCAGCTTATTAGCCCGTCCCATCTGACGGTGTTCGTTTGTGCCAGTCGGTCACCCTCGCCGACTTGCTGCAGGGCTGTTCCCTCTAAGGACTCCCCGCCCGAGCATCGCCGCTGTATCTTGGGACGCCCGTCCTCTCGGTGGGATGTCCATGCAATATTACTCGCATCTGGTACTCAGGATCACACGTTGTCTCCGCTTTCCTGTGGGATTCCTGGTCAACTCTTGTTCCTGCCTGATGGCGGTGCCGATGGACAAACGAAGAGTTGACCAAGAGTCCCACACGAAAGCGGAGACGGCGGTATCCAGCGTGCTAAATGCGAGCTATAGCGCATGGACATCCCCAGGTAGGGCGGGTGTCGCAAGAGGTAGCGTCGACGTTCGGGAGGAGTGCTTGGAGGACGCCAATGGAAGCGTGCTCTATGGCATGCGGTCGCGGGTTCTCGCACCTCACCCCGCTGCAGATAGTCGGGCACCCCTGAAAGACTTGATGATCTGGTTAGGGGATTTTACAAAAAGGGGTACACCCCCCTGTATCGTTACAAAAAGGGGGACATCGGTTTTCGCCGCCGGGTAAGCCCATGTACTCTGTCAAATCGACTCGAAATTAAAATTTAATGCGTTTGCCACACTCACATGGCACCTCCCTACCATCCCCACCGTTTATTTTTTTTTCATATGTTTAACGGGTGAACGAGAGCGATCAAAAGGAGGGTGTGAGCATATCCCCCTTTTTGTTATGCTTACGCGAGGGTATCCCCCTTTTCATCTACTTAGTTTGGGAAAGTCCCCCTTTTTTCGTAACGTCCCCCTTTTTGTAAATATGTAGAGAGGTATCCCCCTTTCTGTGTCAAAAAGACCTAGGGTGAGTGACCACTCCATGCTCTGGTTGTTGTGGCACGCCCAACAGACGACGAAAAGACCAACGGCCCATACCTAAGCAATCGTGGCCAGCAGATCAGCATACATTGGTTGGCGCCCTGGGCCCTGTTGTCCTAAAAAATCACCAACATACCAGGTATATATAAACGAGTATACGTAAATATATACGTAACAAATGATAGTAGTACTCCTCTGGTACTACTGCTGGCTGCTGTACGTATATATGTAGTCGTGCCGGTACCGCTGTATACGTATACGCGTATATCAGGTGCGTATCATGACGTGACTGAGAGGAGAGTCTTATTGTACCAGGAAATGAGCTGTTGAGCTGTTCGGTCAGAGTGATGGTTAATATATGACTATGAGTATACCGTTAATGCGCTGGGCCGTTGGATTGGTGTTGACGACGGCCTCTTTAACGATAACCTCGCCGCCGGTGCTTGGTAGTGTCCCCCTTTTTGTTACGATATATGGGGGGTGTCCCCCTTTTTGTCAAATGCCCATCTGGTTATTGCTGGCACCGGTCGAGTCCGCGATCGAGAAGGCCCTGTCCTTGTCTAGTTCGTGGACCTGGTCGTTCATTCTCGGTCAAGGCATCTTGTTCGTCATGGCAGGCATTTCCTCACCCGGGTGCGGATAAGTCATCGCGAGCTGTTTGGTGCACACACTATTTAATATATGTACGCTGGAAGGGGTTCACCAGGTATTGGTTTGGCCTTGGTTTGCTGTCCTTTCCGTCACACGGAGCCCCCCGTGGTTGTATGCGCTCTGATCGAGCATTAACAAGGCACAGGAAGACATAGGAGTACGACCAACTCATGGAGTATGTCGTAGAGCTCTAGAACCGATTAAAGCGGCACCTTTTCACGTACACACTAAAACAGTGATTTTCCGAACAAGAAGAACGTGCCACCTGTCCTCCTGTAACTATCTGAGAACATATGAGTCCTGGGCGTTGGTAAATCAGTAGAGACCTTGTAGCCTCGCCTCTTTGTTTTGCTATTGTATTCCGTCCTTTCTTCTCCACTTTCAGAGGGCACATTCGTTCAGCAAGCGTCTTGGAGTATATATTTGATCGTCAAAATAATTTATTGTTGGAGAGTTATTCCGACCGCCGTTTGCGAATTACTCACCAAGTGTATACGTATGATAGCGTATACCCGGCTGTTGTTGGCACTCCTAGTAGTGGACGAAGCTTGATAGCGAATCTTCCTAAGGGAGCTAACTATACACTCTGGTTGGCTAAGGGTATAATATACGCGGCTCAATCAACTTGGAGTCTTTCCCAGCCACAGCGTCCCGAGTCAACCTTGGGTCTTACCAAGCACAGCATCCCAGCACTGACCACTGGCAGAGGGTTCGGGTTAGGGTTCGGGTCGGAGGGTCGGCTTTAGGCACCAAGCACAAAACCTCCGTAAATATTAACTATCAAAGTGTGTCCACCCCTCGTATTTGCATAATTTCACACCTCGGACATACAAACCACTAGCAGATCGTTGTTACTTGAGGACCTAGATATTCCAAGGCAGACGAATTTCCGATCTTGTATTTGTTTTTGGTCCTGTTTCCGGGTGGGACCCGTGTGCAACCCGCATGGTCCCCGGCTTGGGTCTTGTACTCTGCAGATCCGGCGGCACATCCTCTCACGACTACGTACCGGCAGTTAGGAACTAGATAATCTACAATAGATCATCAACTGTAGATCGTGATATGTCAGACGTGTGCATGTATCGTACCAGGTATGCTGCATGTACTGGTGGTGTATGATAGTGCTCAATGGAGACTAGACTGCGGGGCACAAAATGTCTTTCTGTTGTGGCAGTATTTCCTGTTTTACATAACTGAGCACCACGTTAGCCGCCGTGTGTTTAAAGCACGCAGAGACACCTACAGGTTTTCCCACCGTGCAATACGCACATAGCACTTCAATAGATCTAGATGTACAGATATACACCTGGTTTCAGATATCGGGCTCTTCGAGGTGTGTTTAAAACTGAGTCGTGTGGCAGAGGATTACGGGGTGCAATTAACCGACGTATTATAACAATACCAGGTGCTGCAATCCGAACGCGCGTGGAAGCATAATGCATACAAGCAAATAAACGAACGACTTGTCGTTGTGTCATATATATATATTGTGCAGCGTTGAAGGGCATGAACTATGAACTCCCGAAACATGCTCCTCCGCGCCCCTCTCACGGCTTCTTCGTGGGTGTATTTGAGGCTCTACTATTTTCCTGGCGGCGCAGGCCCTACTGTTTCCTTGGGTGCATAATCGGCCTCCTCCAACCCTCTCTTGAAACGTACGGTGCGGCGTGGTGCGGCGTTCACTTGTTTTTAAATTCCTACGGTACGGTTCGGTGCGCGGTTTTGTTAAAGGCTAAACCACACGGTGAAGTGCGAATCGCTAAAACTTCACCGAACCGCACTGCACCTTGAGAAAAAAAAACGTACCGTAAAAAATCCCTGCTTTATACCCCGCCCGAAAACTGAGTTCGGGGTTAACTACAAGCCTAGCCCGATGAAGAATCCTGTAGCCGAGGTACACCACGAAACATGTACATACCTATTAAAAACGCGCGCTACGATAAAGGTACTAGTATCTCTTTTTGGCTGAAACGTTTTCTGAATAACGGGGATCCTTAACCCAAAGTCGTCGAATTTCATTCTTGTGATGCAGTGTTTTTCATTTTTTGTATAGGCCATGGAATTGGGATTGTCCATCGGGTACTCGTATATATGATAGCACTTTTGTTTTCCTCCAAAATCTGTTTTTGACTTATTATAACTATAGAGCTCCCCAAGTGAGTGCTGAGCCTCAGAACAAATCAGGGCGCACCTCTACCGTGACATGCGTCTAAAGGGCAAACTGTATCCCAGTGACATTGGGCGCTCTTACGGGGGACCATAGTAAACACTAGTAAATAGGACCAAATGTTGTAAGTAAAAATAGGTACAGGTAAACATAAAGGTTTTTGTGTGTGTCGTAGGTCCCTATTTACTACATTAGCCCACCCCGTAATCGTTTTTCTGTGCGAGGAGCCCCGTCAGTTTGGCCAAAAACAAAGTACAATATGTACCTCTATCGTATGTAGCATGCCTCTAAACAGCTCTCGGTGACTGCTCCCCACCTCGGTTGAAGACACCATCCGCCATGATGAACAAGACGCCTCGACCGAGGGTCAATTTGACTAGATCCATGAGTTCAGCGAGACAAGGGCCAACTCGACCGCAGATTCGACCGGCGATAGCAAGAACCAGCTCTCGTCAAGCCCTTCAGGGGTGCCCAAATATATGTAGGGGTGAGGTGCGGGAACTTGCGAACGGACACCTTAGAGCACGCTTCCACTAGCGTCCTCCAAGCACTCCTCCCGAACATTGCCGCTGTTTCTTGCGGCGTCCGGCCTTCCTATGGACACATATATACAGGACGGGCGCCGTAAGAGACACCGGCGATGTTTAGGAGCAGCCCTTGGAAGACACTATTTAAAGTGCGCTTTGTGGCGTCCGGTGGCGGGTTCTCGCACCTCACCCCTGCAGGTGTATCGGCTTTCTCGAGGGCTTGATGATCTGAATTTTGCTGTCGCCGGTTGAATCTGCGATAGAGACGACCCTGCTCTCGCTACTGTACGAGCTCGTGGATCTCGTCGTCGACACTCGGTTCAAAAGGAATATGTTCGCCATGACGGAGATTGTTCAGCCGGGTGGGGATATGCCATCGCGAGCTGTTTGATGTTTACAGTACCTGTAGGGGTGTAGCGGCGTAGCCTTCCTTGCTTGCGACGACATCCTTTCCATCACACGGCCCACCCACCCGTGGTTGTTTAACAAGGCGAGCGCAAACATGGGATTGCGACCGGCTAATTCACTAGCCGTAAATATCTAGAGCCGTAGAGGGGGCGCACCTTTCGCGTACACACAAACCTGGCACTCTCACGAAGAACATGACATCGGTAAAGCTCTAAGCTTAGATGTAGTGCCTCCAGGAGAGCAGTGGAGACTCTTGCCTCGCCTCTTTGTTCGCTATTGTATGCCGTCGTATATTCTCCACTTTCAGAGCGCATGCTTACTTCTCAGCAATATCTCGGAGTAACTACTTCATGAGGGGCGCCCCACAAAACGAAATGCATGAACCACATTCCCGTTTTATTCAGATTCGGCCGGGGGGGGGGGGCTCATTTGTTGCTTGCCTTAGTAATTTGACCATTTACCACGCATTCCTTTAGAGACATATCCCTCCGGAGGGGTACTGTAGTACCCATGTCGTGCACGGCCGTAGTCGTATGGCCGTAGACCCTCGCATCCCTACAATGCCGGGACGGGGCACGTTGGGTTTCCATTAACCAGGCGGGGGAGGGTGGGGTCAGCCACACTACCACCAAGTGATCCGTTGAGTAGGAGATGGTTGACACGAATGCAGTCCCCCAAGAGCACCTCGCGATTTATGTGGAACCTGACACCGCACATCCTCTTTCAGCCGTTGGAGGGCCTAATAATCCAACCTCAGATGAAATCGACGTCCTGATAAACTTGTACATAGGCTTCGTTTATGCATGTGTGAACGAGCAGTGCACCACATTATTAGTGTCTGTGAAAGCTTGTGTGGCGATATGTCGAAAATATGTTTTTGGGGTATCCAGAGGGGAAGAGAGAGGGGTAGTGTTGGTCGTGCAATTTGGTTTTGTGGTCGCCCTCGGTTTGATCGTTAAAATGGTTTTTGTCCGATAATTATGCCGACCGCCGTTTGCGAAGTACTACGTGGTGTGTACCCGGCTGGTGTTAGCACTCTTGTAGTTACGTACCAAGGTATACATACATGCACTCGTAGTGCTCAATTGGCACTGCTTGGGTGTGTGTTGGAAGACGACAGCAGGGACATCATATCCTGTTTTAGATACCTGAGCACCGTTGTTGTATTATTCAAACGCACAGACAGTAACAGACCTTCCCGCCGTGCAAATACCCACACCTCACTCAATAGAGCTACGAGTAGATGTACAGAGATACACCTGGTTTTTTATATTGGGCACTTAGAGGTGTATTTGAAACTGAGTCGTGGCAGAGGGTTGTGGGGTGCCATTGATCGAGATCGTATTAGAACTATACCAGGTGCTGCAAATCAAGTGAGTGGGGAAGTATAATATGCACAAGCTAAGAAACGAACGAGTTGTTATTGTGTCATACGAATATATGGTGTGTAGCGCTGAAAGGTGGAAACTTCCGAAACATGCCCTCCTGCGACCCCTCTCACGAATGTCTCGTGGGTGTATTCGGGGCTCTGCCATTGCCCTGGTGGCGTAGGTTTTACTGTTTGTTTCACTTTTGGCGTTTTTAGCATGATCAGCGTCCTCCACCCCTCCTCCGAACCGTTCATGTGTGATTCGGACGCGTCGCATTTGATGTTTTCGTCGGAAACCTGGTGGCTCGCAGGGAACCTAGTGGCTGCTGACGTGTATCTGCCCGGCCTGCTTCTTCTGATAGGCACAGATTGGATCGAAGTCGGCCACGCAAACCTTGTTGTGGGCTGTTTTTTTGCAGCGAAAATAATAGGAAGGAGCCTGCGCGAGATCGGCCTACCTCCGCAGCCCACGGGGGCGCCGTAAACACAGCGTTCTACTTGCAACGAGATCTCCTCGTTGATGCGACGTTCACCAGTCGATACTTTTCTATTTCCCTGTCTGCAGTCTATTCGTCGCGGATCACGTTATTTCACCGGAACCCCCCGTTGCCGTGTTCTCAGGCGGTATATAGCGACGAATAAACGCCAGATAAGGAAAAAACTAAAATTAAACGTGGGCAGGCCGGTGAACATTGCATTGACGAGAAAATATCGATGCAGGTGGTAACACGCTGCCTTCATGACGCCCTCGTGGGCTGCGCGTTCTGTCACCTAGCGCGCAGGCCGCTTCCTATCGTTCTCGTTGCTGAAGTAGCCCACAGCATTTGCGGGGCCGACCACGAACGATCCTACCCGCAGCAGACATAACACGTATGTATATATATATATATATATGGCAGTAGCCACCACGGGTCCCTGCGGTCCACCAGGTCTTCGAAACAATCGTCAGAAGCTGAGCGTCCGAAGCACCTTTGAACGATTCGAGGATGGGGTGGAGGAGGCTGATCATGCACAAAAGTAAGCAACAGCACCTACTACGCCGCCAGGGCAATGGGGGAGCCCCAAATGCACCCATAGGGAAGCCGTTAGAGGGGTGCAGGTGAGCATGTTTCGGACGTTTCTACCCTTCGGCGCTGCGCCACGAAAATCCGTTCATACATTTTCTTGTATACACGTTTTATACTTTGCCAGAGGTGCTTTCGGATTGCAGCACCCGGTATTGTTCGAATATTTCGATAGTTGCACCTGGGAAAATCCTCTGCCGCGGTTTTGCTACACGAGAGTCGCGACCGCCTGATGACGCGCCAGGGGTTCCGGCGAAAGCTCGAGGGATCGCGACGACATAAGCGCTAGAAAGTAAAAAAAAACAAAAACGTAGCGGCAGGTGAACGTTGGACGCGCGTTACGATAGAGGTGCATAGCAGTTTTTGGCTGAAACGTTTTCTGAAACGTTTTCTGAATTACGGGACTTATTAACCCAAAAATCGGTCGAATTCGATTTTGTTGGTGTTGCAACACTTTTTGTTTTAGACTTACTTGTGCCGTGCGGGTTCATCCGGTAGGTATTTATAGTTTCCTGGGGTGCATAATCAGACGCGTGCTACGATAGCGGTATACTTCGTATATATCACTCTTCAGCTGAAATTATCTCTGTACGATCGGGTTCCTCAATCCGAAATCCTCGGTCTCTCCTTCTTGCGCGTTGCACCCACTATTTTTTGCAGTGTACAGCAGTCAGTCCAGGCCCGTGGGACTGTTCATCGACTACGTAGCGCTTCTATTTTCCCTCCAAACTTTCCATTTTGTGGGGCGAGGGTAGAAGGCTCCTCGATCGAGTGACCAACCACATCCATCCTCAGAAACAAAAACATGGTTCTCCTCTACCGTATATACCATGCGTCATCAGGTTTTGGGTGAGAGGTATAGAACTCAACAAACACTCATGCCACGGTAGGGGGCAAATGCCCCTTTTTGCCTTCATAACCCCTTAAAAACCGGTCCCGCGAATTTGGGTACAAACTACTTGGAATTAGTGTGGGACTTTTGGTCAGTCCTGTATGGGTTGAGCAATATTTCCGGACCGATTGAGCTGTCGACGCGTGCTACGATAGAGATACGGAGCAGTTTTACTCAAGGACTGGTGCTACGGTAGGGGAGGGTAGCCTAATTTTCACTACCACGTTTACTCCACTCGGGCGAGTGGCTCTGTACATCACTCAACACTGGACGCAGGAATATGTTGTTGTCGCAGAGTATTTAGCAAGCATACCCTGGTGGTGCATATCTCGACAACGTAAAGGCGTTAAGACTTGAAAAACCGCCACGACATATGGTGGTCACTCGGCGGAGATGACTCTCATCCGCTGAAAATAATGAACTTGAAAGCGACCCCTCTACCGTAGCACTTTTATTAGACTGAAACTGAAACTTACTTGTTATGAACCAATGAGGGGGGGGGGCTCCTTCCTTAACCCAAAATCGTCGGAAATTGGAGATTCCTTCTTCTTCTTGTGTTGCAACGTTTTTCATGCTATACTTAGGGCCCATATTAACCAAAGATGTCGGGAGACACGTCAAGCAAGGCAAAACATGGGCTGTCAAGGGTGTAGGGCCGAAGTATTCCACACTAAAACCTAGTAGTTTGGTGTCAGTCACGGCATGTCAAGGCAAATCTGCTGTCTGTCAAGGGTTGAAAGTCCTGTCTGCTGACATCTATGATATTAACGAGTATAAAATAAATTCAATTTGGAAAAATAAAAATTCACCTTCGCTTTTCATTGGTCAACACACGCACCAGCACCAAATATTAGGATCTTGGGGTTTACTAAATTTGAATTGGACGAAAAAACCAAGAAGGTCCCAGGACCTTTTCTTGGGTAGAATTCAAATCAAATTGAGGAGTTGGCCCGACTTGGACCGGTATGTCCACGGTGGGCAAACGCCCCCGGTACAATCTGGTAATTTGCTACAGCTCAAGAATTCTGGATTATTAGTTTTTCGCAATGCCGGCAGGACCGCTGCCGGCACAAATTGCGAGTGTTGGGGCAAGCCGCCCCAACGCCTTATCATGGCCGCCGTGAGGCGAGCCGTTACAACAAAGAAACCCCCAAACAAAAAATCCCCCCCACGAAGACTTAAATAGGGTATCGGGCTAACCCGAAACTTATGCCCCGCTCCTTCCCTTGCGGGGCTAAGTAATTACCACAGCCAACAATCGTCACGACTTGTTGCAACCTGATCCCCCCCCTCTCTTGAGCGACAGGGCGGGCGGGTGGGAAAGTCGATCAAATTCAAGTTGGCGCTGCTGTTCCGTACAGCAGAGCACTGCTGGTACGCTATATCCTCCGTCCCCAGCTAAGCGACCACCGACGTGCCGGCTCTGCCTTCTCCCTGAACTTCTACTCCGACACTCTCGTGGGGGCCCTCGCTCTCGTAGGCCACGTATACGAGGCTGGTGCAACACGAGGTATACGAGACTGGTGCAACACGAGGTATTGGTCGGTAGACTGTTTGTACACTGATTTCCCGTTACTCGCATTGATAACCGATAATCCGAATCCCAATCACGCCTCCACAAACTTCGCATTCCTATGTAAAACTACATTTTATTGGCCGCATCGATGACCACGACCGAGGCGACAATGCGTGAACCCCGACGCGAGGCCACCGGGACAACAGCCGCGCTCACGCCTACAGACCATAGCACATCGTACCCCAGCGATGGCGCCTCAACACCAATCATGGCGGTCGCAATCCCATTGTTTTTCAACCAGCTCGATGTGCCAACCCGATCAAAAACCGAGTGATAGACGCAAAAACAGTAGGATACGTTCAAGGCTTTGATAGCACCGGCGCCGCCCCTGTCTCGCCCGTGGCGTTTCAGGGATCTCTACGCCCACCAAGGAGACCCTGAGAGATAGCTTCCTAGCCTGGGCGGCCAAAAGCAAGAGTATGCTTGCGTCGGGGCGCACGCGCCGACGCAACGCGCCGACGCATGTCTTCGCTCTCGTCTACTCTCGTCGGATTTTTCACTCGGGCGTTGAGAGGCATGCTGCGTTTTTTCGATTTCATAAATAGTTAAACAAGCAATCCACGATTCACCACAGGACGCAAACCAGTTTTTGTTTTGCGAAACCACATCTAAATAGGATATTTTTTTACAAATTGAATGTTCTGCTGTCTTCGTTAAGGTGGGCCCTCAGGGCATGGAATTGTTCAACGTCAGGTTCTGTAGGGTACCTGCAGAACCATAATCGGGGTATTTACCCGGGAAATACCCTACAGAGAACTTCTGTGAGTTCTGTAAGGGTTTTATACCCGTACCCGGAACTTCTGTAAGTTCTGTACGATCTTCATACACTACAGAGAACTTATGTAAGTTCTGTACTCCCCGTTTCACAATACCCGGGGTACCGGTACAACGTGTTTGTGCCTACCCGGAACTTATGTGAGTTATGTACGCCCGTGCCACAATACCCGGAACATCTGTGAGTTCTGTAAGGGTTTTATACCCTAACCCGGAACTTGTGTAAGTTCTGTAAGACATCCATACCCGTACCCGGAACTTCTGTAAGTTCTGTAACACCTTGGGCACAATACCCCGGGTAAGGGTATTCCCTCGGCACAATACCCTGTGTGCCGTTACAGATTAGGGTATCGTTGAGGATATCGGGAGACGGTCAGTCGAGGGAAAATCGGCATCGGTCAAGGGTGTGGATTCGAGTGTTCCACACTAAAACCTAGTATTTTGGCGTCAGTCAAGGATAAAAAATGAAAAATTGCCGTCAGTCAAAGGCTGAAAGTGCTGTCTCCTGACATATTTTGAGGAGTGATGTTCTGCATTCTGACGTCATGTCTCATCAGTGACACACACCAAAAACGAAATTACGAAATTAAATTACATTGTACAACCCACCTCGCTCACAACTACGCATATAACCCGAGCACACGAGTACGTGGATTTTTATTTGGGGGGTAAATCTATGACCGCGGAAGTCATTCCCATGAAGTTGGAACGGTCCTTACCGTGAAAACCGTGAAAGACAGCTATAACAGAAATTAGCTACAATGGTACATGCATGGTATATACGCTTTAGTACCGGTATAGTGTGTCATGTTTGAAGTACACCAATCGCAGTATTTCGAAATGCATTTTTATGTATATTTTTTTAGGAGTACATGTACTTGCAGTTTTTTCGCCCCCTTGAGGTAGGTATTTGCCAGGGTATCACCGGAACTTCTGTAAGTTCTGTACGCCCGTGCCTCAATCGGAACTTCTGTGAGTTATGCACGCCCGGGCCACAATCGGAACTTCTGTGAGTTATGTACGACCGGGCCACAATCGGAGCTTCTGTGAGTTCTGTAGGCCCGTTCCACAATAAATACACGAAACTTCTGTAAGTTTTGTACGCCCGTGTCACAATACCCGGAATTTCTGTGAGTTATGTGCGACCTTCATACCCGTACCCGGAACTTCTGTAAGTTCTGTGCGACCGAGCCACATACCCGGGGTACCGGTACAACGTGTTTATACCTGCCTGGAACTTCTGTGAGTTATGTACGCCCGTGCCACATTACCCGGAACTTCTGTGAGTTCTGTAAGGGTTTTATACCCGTACCCGGAACTTCTATAAGTTCTGTACGACCTTCATACCCTACAGAGAACTTTTGTAAGTTCTGTACTCCCCGTTTCACAATACCCGGGGTACCGGTAGAACGTGTTTGTACCTGCCCGGAACTTCTGCGAGTTCTGTATGCCCGGGCCACAATACCCGGAACTTCTGTGAGTTCTGTAAGGGTTTTATACCCTAACCCGGAACTTGTGTAAGTTCTGTAAGACACCCATACCCTGATCCTAAATCCACAAACCCTACAGAACCTGACTTTGGAATTGTTCATAGGGTATACAGCATTTTTTTATCTCCTCCAAAAATCTGTTTTTTTTACTCACTATTAGTATAGAGCTCCTGAAGTGAGGCGCCTAAAACAAACAGGCCAAATCTTCTTTTTACTTACTATTAGTATAGAGCTCCTCAAGTGAGGAAAGGAGCCTCAGAAATGGCATGGTGACAACTCTACCGTAGCGTGCGTCTCTCTCCTCAAGTGTAGCAGCCGCCGGTTAGTACGGGATGCTCTTGCTATCACTTAACCCATTCAGAACTGCAAAAAAGGTCCCAAACTAACTCCAACAAGTAGTTTGTCCCCACAAACATGTGAGACCAGTTCTTAAGGTGTTAAAAGTGATTTTTTTTATCGCTACGTACACAGCACATACTACCAAGCTGCGCGAACAAACTTACCGCAAGTCCTGTTTCGGGTCAGACCGCGCCGTGTGAGTGCTCCTCTCATGTGAGGTGGAGCTTCAGACAAATAAGCCGCCACCCCTATAAGATGGCATACCGTAAGCTCTCAAGTGAGGGAGCCTCTTGGGGAAAAATAGACATGGTGCGCCTCTACCTTGGCATGCGACGTGGAGCACTCGTGGGAGTACTCGTAGACACGTTATATTCAGACTATCGAGCCATCCTGTCAAATCAGCCTTGCGGGGCAAGGCATGTCCCGCTCTACGGACGGACGGGTCGCGTCGGCAACAACTATGTGGAGTCCCTTCGGACACCCCGCCGGTCTCCTGCATTCATTATTATTGTTGGTTTTTATAATGGAAGCTTGTGGAAGCTTCCATGGAAGATTCCAGAAGCTTTCACCACTTCCACGGAAGCTTCCACCACTTCCACGGAAGCTTTCACCACTTCTTCCATGGAAGCGAATGGAAGCTTCCATGGATTCGCGGAAGCTTCCACTGCTGCTCCAATCACAGGTGACCGGGACCCCCCCTGCACAATGTGGGCGTAACAACCTCCTGCTTTAGGCAGGGGAGCACGCGGATCGGAATCCCAGACGCCACACTCCTAAATAGGCCAAAATGAATGATACGTCGGAGCGTTGGGTTGTTTCTGTACGAATCGAGACATTGACAGTTTTTCCATCTATATTTGTAAACGGTTTTAGTTTGCCACCCCACCCCTCCCCCTTTGTAAACGGTTTTAGTTTGCCACCCCACCCCTCCCCCTGTCTGGGTTCTCGAAATGACGAGTGTGGCGTTCGAAAAAACAAAAAACGTTCTCCCCTGCTTTTGTAGGATACATTGAACTGTGTAGCATACCATTAGGCGTACCGAAATGAGAGGATGTCGACACCGTGTGGGGTTTGCTACAGAACATTGTCCAATGTCTCGACGAAAAAACAAACGGCCACACTATATGCAGGGGGGGGGGTCCCGGCCGCCTGTGGTGGAAAGTAGTGGGAGCTTGATCTTGAGCCTGTTTCCATGCAAATTCCACCACTTGTTTGCAAGATTTTGAGGAACACGACTTCCATGGAAGCTTCCACCTGCTTCCATCTGTTTACATAGAAGAAGCAAGTTTCACTCTGAAAACCAATAATGCAGGAGGTCGACCTGTTGGCGTCTTATACCATTGGTTGCGAGAGCTGTACGTGATCGATTTCCACAAACTCAAGGTGAACAGAATTGCGTGAACTTGGGCTAACGAGTGGACTGATTTCATCGTAAGTGGTGTCGGCTTGCCGCGGTGTGTCCATGCTCCTGTCGTCTCGGCGATGGTTTATTACGTTAATAATGCAGCGGGATTTCGTCTGTGTTTTTCTTTTTGCTAGTGCGAACGAATACGGCGTACTACCAGGTACCCTTGCCTCATGTACATCTCTACCTATGTGCCATACATAATAATGCGGTGAGTGCGATGGAGCGTGGCGACTGAGGCCGTCTTTCGCGAAAACAAACTCTTCAAATGCATGCTGCGTACAGGTTTTCCACTGTTTAGTTAGTCTATCTCACCGATAGGAAGACCCTGGGCGTCATACAAAGAAGCGAGCGTATTTTTGACTCCTTGGTCGGTCTTGTATGGGAATCGATATCCTTTAAAACTCTGACGTTGTTCGGCAATATACATATCCCCGACGCGCCAATGACAACTGGCGAAACACTGCTAAATCACCTTCGGCTTCAATGGTTGCCTCACCACTAACGAGCAAGCGTAGGTTCGGCGTGTTATTCGACACGGTATTGGCGACCGGGACCATCAAAATACCCACTTTAGTCGGCAATACATGTCCCGTGCCAGCACAGCGACTCAGGGAACACTGCTAAGTTTGCTTCGGCGTCTCGCGAATCCGAAGGGACAGGAGGATAGTCAGTCATTTCAACGCTCTGAACAAGAGGGAACAGGGGGCGTCGAAGAGTACCCATTTACTAGTACGTTGGAAAACAAAGCAGACATGGCAGGGTACTCAACGCTCGTAGTAACACGCCCCCAAAGGCCTGACCATCCTCCACCCCCCCCCGCTATAAATATATTATGTATGTATAGGTTGGGTTGGCGTCGGTTGACGACGAAGCTGTAAAACACTCCTCTCACTGCGCGAGATAGACAACCAGGGTAACGTTTTTTGTTTACGTGTTGGCGGTCCTCAAAGCTGGCGGTTGAGTTGAATCATTTGAGCGTGGTGGAGAACCTTTGCTCCGCAAAAGGGGAATTATCGTATCACGTAGTGTGTACATGGTAAGGCACCCACGAGGCAGTTACATAGTGCTCCTATTGCTGTCTCAGGAAGTGGCCACACCATATATTAATCCACCCATTGAAGCTGTCATCCATATGCAAGCCCGCCTCACAAGCGGTTTTTAGTAGGATGCAGCTCACCCTTCATGCGACTCGCCCAACACCCCACGGCGCTTTGCGCTTGGTACTAGCAATGTCTGCCTGGTCGGTGACAACCCGACATGCTCCGTCCCGGCATTTTTTGGATGCGAAGGTCTATGGTCATACGACTACGGCCATGCATGAAAATGAAATACGCACCCCCCCCCCTCGCGACATATATATGTGTACTTCTTTCAATAGAACGCATGACACCGGTCTCATGACCAATGTCACGTAGGCCCACACGATGCAAACACATCCATAGCGGGAGACAAATCAGACACGGTAGGGTACTCAAAGCTCATCTATAAAAATAGTAATACGCCCCAAACCACATCCCGATCCTCAACCCACCCTCCCCCCCCCCCCTCTTCCTGACGGGCCGTCGTTTGACATGTGTTGCTGACCATGCTGGGTGGAACGGTTCTTCAAGAGAGCGCACCCCATCGATATCATGACCAAGGTCACGCGGGAGCCCACGATGCAAGCACGTCCGCAGTGGGCGAAATACTAAACAAACCCCGAAGGCTCAATCGTCGAAGGTACGTAGGGTTTTCTCCAAGTAGCCTTCCCTTCAACAGGCACTCTTTTCGCACCAAACTTATCTGGCTCAGGAAAAACTCTGCCAGCACTCACGGGATATGCTTCACCACGTGCATAAACCTCGCCAGCAGAGGGTAAGAAGCGTGGAGTAGGTGTTGCTAACATCGTTACGCAATACGCCCATGGCGAAACAACCGGCTTGAGGTGTGAGAGTGGCACGTACACAACAGCAAGTGGTATATACGTGAAGGGTACGCGAAGCATATATATGGTCCAGACGAGGCCCGCAGATGAAATAAAGTATTCCGTGAGAGACTCAGTAAAACAAATACCATTTTACGGCCCATTTACATGGGCTTTGGCAAGGTGTGCACGAGGCGTGAGGACACCTCGACCTTCCATCCACGATAAAAAACATCCATGTCACACCCTGAAGGGAAAGCAAAGTGGATAAACGGGTGTAATGAGAGAAGGAAGGAAGGATCAACTTTCGTTTGTTGAATTGGACTGGATTGAAGGGGAGAACCGACCCGCCCTTCATTTGGGTGGGGTGGGATTGGGATTGAAAACAAAATCGAAGTGTTGTTCGTGCGGTTGGGTTGCTGGAGAGAAAATTATTCGCCCGTCTTGTTTCGAGTTTTAGAGAGGGTATAGCTCTCGCCGGTGAGAAAATAGAGTACTGGCGTGCTTTTTCGGTCATCGGCTATGGCTTGCCCGCCATGCTTTGTTTTCGTAGGGGTTTATATAAAGACGGTAGCAAGTGGAACATATATAGGAGAAGGTAAGATGTCGGTCTCTATTAGAGCTGTGCTGTGCTCGGGCCGGTGTTTCTTTTCTTCCTCTCATGTTGTGCTTTGAAACATTGGTCGGTTGGGTTTTAGTATGGGTTGTACGTACTTTGCACCGTACGGGGACTAAGCTGGTCGAGGACTTTCACCCCCCCTGCTACGTTTTATGATTTGTTGATGTAGGGCGTCTTTGATGGTGTAGGATTAGTGGCTTCAAGAAAGCTACGTACCCGTAAATACCTAGAAAGCCGCCATATTCGTTGGAGTCTGTGTTACCTCATCGTGGTCGGCATGAAGAGAGTGTTTTCGTTTAGTGTGTTGGATGCTGTACGTAGTGTTCCTTAGTGCGCATCCTATCCGATCGTTGCAATATGTAGGCGCTTGGGTCTCGGTCGATCGTTGGATCTCGATATTATGCTTATATTCCTTGTGTGCCGTCTTTTTCAATAGTTGCAACTTATTGGTGATTAGGTCTCGTTTTACCCCTTGCATGTTGTTGCATTTGTTGTTAGCTTTACTTGTAGAGTTTGTTCATGTGTGTGATTTCAATATTATGTTGATGTTATAGAATAGTATGTACAAGCCCAAAAATCGCTTTTCTTTACATATTGGACTTCGCCAAACGAAGGCTGTAAATGGTGATCCATGTGGAATGTACAACCACTCCATGGGAAACGTATAGATATATTAGATCGAGTTTAACTAACTTGCTGAACCTCCTTGCTACCATTAGTGAGGAATGCCAGCTTCACAATTTCCAGCCCACCAAGTGGCGTACCCGGAGCAAATAATTCCACACTTTAAAGAGCGTTGTCGACCCGGGGGGGGTCACCGTTTTCGTCCTCGGTCTGTTGGAGTTGTAGATATGGGATCTGGGGACGGGCCATTCTACAGTACATTCTCCCCAGGTGGCGCTGGCTTTCTTTTCGAGCCTTAGCCAATCAGCGATCAGCCAGCGGGGCTGGAGTTTCCACATAGTGCGAGGCGGTGTCGACCCGGGGGGTCGCTATTTGTCGTCCGCGGTGTGTTAGATTTGAAGAGGTATGGAAGTGTTTATGATGCGGGGATAAAAACGTATCCACCCCGGGTGGCGCTGGCTCCCTGAACCTCAGCCAATCAGTGACAGAGCCAGTGGAGTTGGGGTTTCTACACCGTGTGGAACGGTATCAATCCGGGTGATAATGATTGCGCCCCCGCTCTGTCGGAGTTGTAGATGTATGGAAGGGTTGATTATCCCGGCATGGGCTCCTATCCTACCCACGTGCGATGGAACCTCAAAGCTACCCCAGCCAATCCGCTTTGAGCTAGTGGGGTTTGGATTTCCACAACGTGCAGGGTGTTATCGACCTGGGGGGTCGCCGTTTTCAATGCCGTGTCGGAGTTGTAGATATATGGACGGAATCATGGTCCTGGGATGACCCTTTAACCTCCCCGGGTGGCGCTGGCTCCACAAACCTGAGAAAATTAGTGACGAAGCCAGTGGGGTTCGGGTTTCCATACCGTGCGGGGCGACATAGATCCTATTAATTGGGTCCCATATTCCATACCCGGTTTGTCGGAGTGGAAATATATATATATATACTTCTATGGAGGTCGCCTCCTCAGATGATGTCGGCCGTGTCGGGGTCTTGAGCAGGGTTGGCCGAGGCCTTGACGCGCACTTTTCTTTCTTATATGTGGCAAGGAGGTGCCTCCACAAAACCTCCCTCGCATCTCGCAAGGAGAGATCTCATAGGTTAGAGAGTGGGAGTGGGGGTCGTTCTCGTAGAAGACCCTTCACTCCCTGGTAGCGTTCTGGGTTTGTATTCCCGAACGTCAACCATATGAAGACCATCCATGATGGCAGGTCTCGTAGACCGGACGTTGGTTAACGTATCTTCATGGTTGGCATTTGTGATCAGAGGTTGACGGTGTCTACGTACCCTATCCTCCACATCGCCCCCTCCTTCATGCGCCTCAAGTCCATCTTTGCTAGGGATGTATGTGACTTTGGGGCGATCATTTCAAGAGGGGTACGCTCGGTAGGTGGAGTCTTGACAGGGGAACGTAGTGTAGTCATCTCTTTCACTGCAACATTCTGTATCTTCCAGAAACCCCCTCCGACTGTCAGGGACAGCACACTACGTGTTGAGTAAACACGGCTGGTAAGTGTTAGGATTCCGTACAGTTTGTTTGCATGCCGGCAGCAAAATTTCGGAGTTCCAATGGTTGTCCCATTTGTTTTTGACTCAGCGCTATCTGTCGTGTGGCCACACTAAGACGGCGTTCCTCGTGACGGCTGCATGTTTTTTTTACGACACGGGCGAATGTTTTCCGTTATGTATATGCTCGGACTGGTGTTGCCTTGTTATGGAGCATATTTCGGATATCCTTCCCTACTTGCTCGGACTGGTGTTACCTTGTTATGGTGGACATGTCGGTGTTACCTTGTTATGGAGCAAGGGTTGGATGGATGTCTATATTTGGCGTGCAGTTGCCTAGACATCGTGCGGGGTAAGTTCGCGAGACCGGACCGCTTGGGAGATGACCTCGGCTTTTCAACATAGTCTCGCTGAGATTTCTGATGTCGAACCGGGTCCTTTCGAACTGTAATTTTGGTAAAACGGTGGTATGCTCGTGGTTGTTGACTATCTGCTCATATTTTGTGGTTTCCTGGAAGCTTTCGTTTCCTTATTCTCGGATTCCTGAGACAGAGACTTCCATTGCGAGACATCCTCCTTGTCAGCAAATGCCCAAACAAATGCTGATAGAGTGCAATCTATCGTTGCTACTCTCGTCACCGTTGGTATCCCTATATTGTTTTTTGTTTCCTACCCTAGGTGATACCCTCTGTTACCTTCTCGTTCGAGATTTATTAGCCGCAGCACAACATGTAAATCACTTATTTTTTTTGTGATGGAGCTCTGTATGTTGTTGCTATATTCAATCCCCACCATTTTCTCGTTTCCGCTTTTTGGCGCCGCGGGACGTGGTGTTTTCGGGAGACGCGATGTGTAAACCTTTTATGGTTTTTGTTTTTGTAGGCGGCTTTGATGCGTGACGTTGTGGTATGTACCTCGTCTGCGCGATACTCGAGAGTTTTTTTTTTTTTTGTATATTCGGGGCCGTATCCCCTCATGCGCATGCGGTAGTTAAAATGGTGCAGATTTTCGTTCTGCTCGGTCCAAGCTTGTGACCGACCACTTTGTCAACGACTTATGACTCAATTCTTTGTTGAGCTTCATCTGGATGGTCCAACGCGGGTGGGGAATTTTGTTTCCCAAGAAACATTCAGCCAGCTTGTCAAGATGATGTGCTGGTGGTGTTTTCCGCGGGTGGTAGGAATGGGTGGGTGAGGTGCACGTATCTTTCACGTGCTTAGTTTGTTTTCCATACGTTATACTCAGTACACCAGTGGTGCTAGCTGTGAGCAAATTTTGTATGGTCCTCTCCACAGTAACAGCAGTTTTGTTTGGGCCATCCGCATCCTGATCTGGTCTATTGATTAGAACTTACTGGTCAGGGTAAAACATAGGGTACGGCGGCCATAAATGGTTTCTCGCCGTTTGTTTCGCTTCACGTTCCGATAGGTTTCGGCGCGCTAGTTCGAAGGCAATTTGTAAATTGTCTCGTGTTTGTTGTGTTAATTCCTTGGTATCTGCTGTGCTTCCTTCGTAAGGAATACCAAGGATAACGTCTGCTGGTAATCGTGCTGGTCTACCGAACATATGGAATACTTGTATTTCCTGCACCGTCGTAATATGTGACACATTGTGGGCCACTTGTATTAGCGGTAAGAGCGATGCCCAGTGTTCGCGATTGGTTGAGTTGTGCATGCATGCTGAGCATTACGTGCATTGTTAAATGTGCACGTTATGAAACGGAATTTCCCTGCAACGATACGGTTATTTGTGCGGGTTCTCTTGAATTCGAGTATGCTCTGTGCGACTGGTGAATCACTTTGTGTTTGAGTTCGGGACTTTGATCTGCGTGTAGAATCTCGGATGGACCGGATATATCTAGAATGCGATCAAGGATTGCTTGTGCGATTACGCGAGCAGACTTGTTTTGTATTCGCGTTTGAGTTGCAAACTTTGTTTGGTTATCCATCACATTGTGAGGATGTGTTTGCTTTTTACGCGACTAACACAGGATGTGTTTTGTATTCAACTACTGTAAGTCGACCGAAATCGTTTCAAATGAACGTTGAACGGGTACATTTTCCATGGGTAGGTTTGGTCGGTGATGTGCCGTCTTCCGGCATTGGCATGCTTTGCATTTTTAGCACCAGTTAATTACGTACGTCACGATTCATTGTCGGTCACCAGTATTATGGCGATCTTTTTCTTTTTCTTTTCGTACGCCGTTCGGAATGCACGGTGGCTCCTGACAAAGCACGGTTCCTCGTGGTATGCGTGCGCAACCAGTCCTTTTTTAGGGCTGTGGGTAGCACTATTAATAGCAAAACACGGGACTTGCTTCGATTCCTAAGGTGGCCTGGCAATTACGACTTCAACAACGACCTGTCTTGTACAATGTAGTATGACCTGGTTGGTTGTTTTGTTTCCTGCATCAGGAGTGGTGCGTTGTTATCCACTATAATACATGATGTACGGGACGTGTTCAGCGGTTTGTTTCTCACGTTATTTTTTCGTGGTTTACCGATTCGAACACATTAGACACACTATAACAGTACACCGACTTTACGTGAAATCGTTTGCGATCACTTTGGACCGATTGAACATCATCAAGTTTATCTGATACTTGATGTGTGGCCTGGGGTACTGCTGTTTGTAGTGCGGCATCATCTGGAATATCTCTACAGAGGTATGCTAGTTTGAATTATGCCATCTCGTGGTGGTGTTCAAATGCATATAACCGCGACAGGATGTCTGATACGACGTGTAACTTCCCAGGATTATGTTTCACTGTAAAATCGTATGACTATATGTAGTGTTATGATATTCTTCCCAGCGACACAACGTGTTCTTATTGTCTTGCATGTTGTAGAAGTACCGTAACGCGGCATGATCAGTCACACACACAAAGTGTTCCCCACAAGTAGGGTCTCAGTGCTGTATTGCCAGTCCACTGAATAACATAACTTTTGTGTGGTCGAATATTGTCGTTGGCTATGGTTAAAACGTTGTTTGAAATCGCGTTAATTGAGAGGTCGTCGTCGTTTTGCTGGACTAGGAAGAACTCCTGTGCCTGCTTCACTAACATCGACATGAATTTGCAAATCTCATCGTCGACGCCATTATGGAGGTCGCCTCCTCAGATGATGTCGGCCGTGTCGGGGTCTTGAGCAGGGTTGGCCGAGGCCTTGACGCGCACTTTTCTTTCTTATATGTGGCAAGGAGGTGCCTCCACAAAACCTCCCTCGCATCTCGCAAGGAGAGATCTCATAGGTTAGAGAGTGGGAGTGGGGGTCGTTCTCGTAGAAGACCCTTCACTCCCTGGTAGCGTTCTGGGTTTGTATTCCCGAACGTCAACCATATGAAGACCATCCATGATGGCAGGTCTCGTAGACCGGACGTTGGTTAACGGATCTTCATGGTTGGCATTTGTGATCAGAGGTTGACGGTGTCTACGTACCCTATCCTCCACACTTCGTATATATTTATTTTCCATCCCATTTATTATCTTCGTCCTTCTGTTCTCTCTCTCTCTTTAGTCGTAACTCAGATCCGGGGTCACTAAGTAGGCTCTTCCCCCCCCTCCCCACTACGGTACGTGCCTTGCATTTTTATCGCGAGAATAGTTTAGCACTTTCTTCCCTCGTCAACTCTCGTCGGATTGTGCTTACCCACGCTATAATATGCGCTCTCGACAGTTGGTGTCATTTGAAGATAAATATCTCCATACGGAGACTCGATTCCTCGACTTCCACCTCAACAGGCTTCGTGGTTACCTGCTGAACCACCGGGGCGACCGGCATAATATATGGAAGGGTTTAGTACCCGGCGGTAGAACGCTATCCTCCCGATGTGTGGCATTCCCCAAAGCGATACCCCAGCCAGTAAGTGATAGAGCCAGAGTGGGGTTGGGATTCCAACACCGTGCGGGGCAGTGTCGAAGCGGGGGAACTCGGTATTCGTCCCCGGGCTGTTGGAGTTGGAGACGTATAGAGGGGTTTCCAAACCGTAGATGGGTCCCTATCGTCGCCGAGTGGCACTGGGTTTATTTTCGAGCCCCAGCCGATCAACAATCGGTTAGTGGGGCTGGAGTTTCCACACGGTGCGGGGTGGTGTCCACCCGGGAGATCTCGGTTTTCATCCCCGGACAGTTGGAATTGTAGATGTATGCAGGGATGTTTTATTCGGGTATGGGGCTCTATCGTCCCCGGGTGGCGCTGGCTTTAACGCCGAGCCCAATCCAATCAGCGATCGGCAGGTTGGGCTGGGGTTTCCACACCGTGCGGAGCGGGTTCAAGCCGGGGGGTCATTTTTTATTCCCAGGGTGGGTGGAGTTGTAGAGACACGGAGAGATTTCCCAACCGGAGATGGGGACCTATCGTCGCCGGGTGCGGCGGGACTGGGGGGTTCCCCCGAGGGGGTGTCTGTACTACCACCGCACGCACCGCCGCACCATATTGGCCGAGAGCAGGCGGGGGGGAAGGCTTGACCAATGGGCGTCGGGCTCGGAAAACGCTGGATAAAAATGTAATCCTTAACATAGAATAATGTGTATGTGCATATCGGGCATACATACGTAGGTTCGCCACGCTGTTTCACGGCGCCTCGGTTGGCTAAACGGAGCACTAGGCACATCAGCAGCAAGCAGCGCTGCCTGGAGGTATTTGGGGGGTCAAGGTTGTGTGTTCTGGGGAACATACTCGTCGCTGATGGCCGGTGCAGGGTGAGCGATGGTGTCGAGGCGGCTGGTGGGTGAGCGGGCGAGTGGAGAGGGGGAGCGGGGGGTTAGAGGGAAGACGAAGAAAGACTGGGGCTCTCAAAAGGTGGAGGGGAGCTATTTCGGGGAAGAGAAGAGAGCGGTTGGTGCCTGGAGGTAAGAACCCAAGATAAGAGCATTCGGCAGATAATCCTTCAGGCGCCCATCTATAGCGATAAAAACAAATGACAAGTGTGTGCTCTTATCCCTATGTGACTGCTGTGCAGCGTGCTTAACGATCAAGCTGCGCGTGTGTCGTGCAACTCCTTGTGTCGGAATTCGGTAGTGAAACCATCACCCACTAACCTGGTAACCCGCGTTGCGTCGTGCGTCGTGAGGCTGTTTCTGTAAACACCATTTATTTTCCAACAGATTCCCCTCTGAAGACCCGGAGGGGAGGTTAGGAGCGGTTCAAGGACGGCTTGATACAAAAAACGAATTCGGTTCGAGCGCTTTCCCTTGTATCAAATAAATGCGCTCTTAATTCGGTTATGTCATGCCCCCGCACCACTAAATAAAACCCCGCATTAAAGCCGCGGGGGCGCCGACACAGAGCGGTCTGCAGCCATGCCCTGCGCATCGGGCGTGCAACTTCACCCTCAAGCACGACACACCGGGTCCTCTACACTTCACTTGCCTTGAATGCAGCACTTCGAACAGGCACAGTACCATGCGTGCATGCCTCTCTGGAGCGTCGAAACCCACCTCAACCAACCCTCAACTGAATGTGGATAACCATCTCTGCACGAAACCTACACCAGCGCCCCCCTCTCAGTACGGGCGCACCAATTTTTGACAAACGGATACTGATAGTGTATGCGCCCGTTTCTTAAGCGAAGAAAGACGAGAGGGGATCACATCGATGTCCACGAACGGCAAGACTGTGACGCCATCTCCAATCGTAGCGCCGGTAGGTCACATGAGTCCATCAGTAATCTTGCGCTGTAGTTATGGATTGCCGATTACACGGAAGCGCCTCTTTGTAACCCCTAGCTGAAAAAGCCGAGAAACAACCCGTAACCCAAACTCTAACCCTAACCCTATCCCAAACCGTATACATCACCTCTACCCCCTACCCCTACCCCTAGCACCGAATCAAGCCCTCACATAGCTGCATAGAACATAGCTGCAAATTTCAACTTGAGTACCAACCACTCAATCGGTCGAACTCACAGCTGACGTGCTGTATTAAATATAAGGGTTATTATGCCCTATGCAGCTTTCCAAGGACAGATTCGGGGCTAGATGCAGGGGTAGGGAGTATAGGTGGTGTATAGTGTTTGGGGTAGGGCTAGGGTTACGGTTAGGGGATGCCTCTCGACTTTTGCAGCTAGGGGTTACGAATACTATTTGTTACCCGCGCGTTAGAAATAGGCGCTCCCCGATTACAAAAAAATCACCCGTTGGGAACGTGTTAAGTGCAAGACACGACTAACTCCGCCGCTCTCTTTCGTGCTATGTGTATGAACGCACACTTTGAGCGCGCGTCCTGGTGGGCTAAACCCCGTCTGTGTCATCGTTGAGCCTTCGATGACACCTTGGAATTGTTCTCGTTGGCGTAGTTGCCCCGTAAGAACCCTAATAGTTCGCGCATGTTTGCGTGCCCAGCCCTTCTCCCTCCCTCCCTCCCTCCCTCCCTCTCCCTCACTATTTCCGCCCCTCGCTATCTCCCTCCCTCCCTATATACCCTACCCACCCAGCCCATGAACGTTGCCAGGTACACAGCGTTCGCGAACCTCGAATGCCTACTTCCGTTTGCTCTTTTTCTTCGCACGGCCGCGTCTTCCTCGGCGAGTCTGTCGTGGGCGACTGTCGGGGCGGCTGTGGACTCGACATTTTCGCGCAGCCGGCTTCGTGGTATCCTCGTAATTCGCGTCCCCGAAGTAATCCACAATCTTTGTCATGCCGATCACGATATATCCTGGGCCGAAAAGCAGCAACAACAGGCCCATGGTTGCCATCACCCAGCCCTTGCGAGCGACCAGGTATCCCACGAACGCCTCAAAAGCTGACCGTCCGAAGCACCTTTAAACGAGTTCAAAGGCGGGGTGGAGGAGGTCGATCATGCACAGAAGTAAGCAGTAGGACCTAAGCCGGAAGGTTAACGGTAGAGCCCTACCGTACATACATCCACCAGGAAGCCGTGAGAGGGGCGCGCGGGAGCATGTTTCGGACCTTTCTTCGACCCTACAATGATGCACCATGACACCATACCCATTCGCACAGTTACACCCAGGAACCTTTTGCCACGACTGCAGTTATAATACATATCCAAGATTCTCAAAACGCAATATGTCGCAAAGTACTGTACAGTAGATCTACTGCAAAGGTCTACTACGTGAGGCGTACGTAATGCTCGGTGGGAAGGCCTGTAGGTGTCTATACACGTGAGGCGTACGTATTGCTCGGTGGGAAGGCCTGTAGGTGTCTATACACTTTAAAAACAATGGATACATGGTACCCAGGTATCTAAAAGAAGGATATAATGTCACCATTGCCGTGCTGCAATCTACCGCAAACCCAAGCAGACTCACCGAGCGCAATACGCATACCTGGTGCGTGAATACGGGAAAGCTAACTATCGGGTATACACGATGTACTTGGCGGTACTTCGCAAACGTCGGTCCGTAATGTTCTCGAACAAGAACCATGAAAACGATCAAAACAATCAATTCAG
>MEHQ01002888.1:0-10117 GCA_008828725.1 Saccharina japonica
TGTGGGACGCGCCCATGGCATTGCAATAAGCCCACGGAATAGACCAAAATAGCGAACCATGATGATACAAACTATGGGACGTGTAATGGGATCCCGATAATCCCATATGGGTCATCCCATGGAATACCCAACGGGAGTCCGTGGAACACGCCACCATGGATGGGATATATTATCCTGCCGTTTAGGATATTATGCCGTGGGGTACTCGATGGGACGTGCCATGGATGCCAAAATACCCACCATGCGTATAGCCTATGCGAACATTGAGAGGTCCCGTGGGCCACACCACGGACTACCCTCTCAAAGAAAGGCATATATTTGTCCCAAGGGATACACCTACGGGATACCGTATATTATAAGAGAGTTTTCCCACATTAAGTCTACCCTATATGGTATACACCACGGGGCATACCATGTGACATACTCCTCGGTATTCCCATAAATAGAGGACAACACATACATGGAACGGCCCATGAGGTACCCCATCTACCAGTAAGTACCCGTCGCATCCGCTGTGGGATGACCATGGAACATCACATATAGATCGTCCCATGGTACGATATTATCCAAAATAGGGAATGTCCCACCATACATATGATAGGATATCACATGCGGCATACCATGAGGATACATCCTATGATATAATCCCATGGGACGTTCCATGGGATATCCCATGGATTGCACCCCGGAGGGTACCCCGTGGAATCAATGTATTACGTAGCCCACAGTGCAGGACACCTACTATTAATACTGTAAGAAACAGGAAATCTGGTCCAGCCTGGATATCTTATTTGAGAAAGGGTGCTTTCTACACCTACGCCTAGAGTCTTCTTCTACAGTAGTTTAAAGACGATGACGGCTCCCGAATTTCTTATTTTCCTCTAAATCTCAGCCTGGCTTTCTTAAGCATTGCCTGTTTCTTAAGTAGGTGCCCTGTACTCCTGTACTGTATGGGATCATGGTGTCCCGTTCATTGATTGGGAACTCCATGGGGTACCCCTGGCCTCCCATGATGGATGGGACACATGCACCCCATTTGGAACACACAGTGGAATACCGTATGTGCCACGGTTTTTCCATGGAGCATCCCATGGTTTGCCCCATGGAGCACCCCAGTACCCGTTAGATTTCTGGGTGATGAGCACTCGCGTACCTGGTACATTGTTTATCTCAAGAAAAGAATTTGAGCGTGGGTTGGCTCAAAACAAGTACCGTACGTACCGTACCAGACCAGGAAATGTTTACGAGTACCTGTGGTATGGTATGTGGCACTCAGATCCTGTACTTGCAGTAAGTAGTCATACTTACTTGATATTAAAGCATGGCGATGGGTTATTCGTGAAAACAGCAAGACAGTACTGTGGGTGTGCTGGATGTCGACGGGTAGAAAGGAAGGTTTAATGTGAAGAACACACACACACTGCAGTAGTTGTAGATGATGTTTGATTGGTTCAACCCCATTTACAAATAGTGCGTGTTCAGCCTGAAATAACGAAAAAAACGACGTACACTATTAGTAAGAGAAAAAAGATATCCCGCAGCCACGTGCAGCCTAGATTTGATTAATGATTCTTATAACGGTTTTTTTCTACTGTTTGCCGGCTATAAAACACGTTAGGTATTTTTTTCGGATCGCCGTACGAGTACCCACCCCCTGCGTCAGTTCTCGTCGCCAACCTTCTCTGCCTGGGACACAACAGAGCCTGTGTGTTGATCCTGAAGCAGCGAGAGAAGAGAGAGGGCACCCTTCGCTTTGCCAGGTGCGCTCTCACAGCCAGTGCCCTCCCCCCGCACATACATGATGATGCATGATGCATATATAGCTTCGTATCTTCGCGTCTTGTTTTGGGCTGCCGCTGCTGCTGCTTTGCTGCTGCTGCTGCTGCTGCTTTGCTGCTGCTGCTGCTGCTGCTGCTGCTGCTTTGTGAGTTGTTTTCGGACCGTCTTGCTGCCGTTGTTGGGTGCTTTACTCTAAACAGAGCAAGGGAACCCAAAACATCTCGTCGTGCTGTTGTTGTCTTTGCTCGTTGTTGTCTGCGGGGCGTGCTCTTCTACCGATTCCGACCAGGAAACGAAACGAGGTGGACGGCGAAGATAGCTGCACAGCGTTTGCCAGGAGACTTTACATCAGATCGTCCAAACAACAGGCAGACGGGCACACGGCGCGTTCAGCCCTTCTCTGGCGGTGAGTGGCCGTGTCCTCTTTTTCTGTTCGTTGCGCTTTGTTTTAGCAAGCACCTCTTTTTTCTTCATTTTTTTTCTGCCTGCTGTCTGTCTGTGCTGGAAGCTGGAATTATTGGAAGTTGTGGTGCCTTCGACTGCTCCCCGTACCGCCGGTCGTAGAGATGTATCATACCTACCTGTGGTGGTATGTTTTGTCCACCCCCGACAATTGCAAGCGTGTGCCTGGCCCGCGAGTGTCCAGTGCAATATCGTCTAACCACAGCCGCGTTTCTTTCCATTCAAGACCACACCATCCATAGGCAGACGCTGGCACTGCAGCAGAGGGTGCACGCCCTTGGGTACTCCTCGCGGTAGGAATCAAAGATGTCGGGAGACAGGACTTTCAACCCTTGACAGACAGCAACTTTGCCTTGACATGCCGTGACTGACACCAGACTACTAGGTTTTAGTCTGGAACAATTCGGCCCTACACCCTTGACAGCTTGACAGCGCATGTTTTGCCTTGCTTGACATGTCTCCCGACATCTTTGATTAGAATATCGTCCCAGCACAAATTTGTTTTTTGCTCTCGATGATTCTGATTTTTCTTGAAAGTTACCAAGCAAGGCCTGGCCGTTATCTGTAAGAAATCGGACACGGCATGGGCGAGTGCTATTGTTGCATCAAAGATGCGCCAGGTATCACAGTACCACAGCACAGCAGCAGCAACAGCAGCAGCAGCAGCAGCAGCAGCAGCAGCAGCAGCAGCAGCAGAAGTCGGCAACTCAAAATAAGCGGCTAGCGAGGTGCAGCAGCCAGCCTTTATTTTGCAGCGATACGTACGCCTGTCTGCAGAATCACGAAATCGCACTCCTTGGGTGTGATCTGATAATTGATATAATCTGATATGTATCATTTTTTTTTTTTTTTCGAGGTACATATCGCAAATAATGGGCATTGTTTACGTACCGTCCGCCGTATATCATACTCACTCGTATCCATACGTAGCGATGTTGTGTCCAACCTACAGCCGCAGCGTACTCGCCCCCCCCGAGTATAGTCTACCCTATGCTGGGTACTCACAGACGCGTGTGCGTAGACCTATTCAAGGCGAGCACACCTCTTCCCTGGGACTGCAGCATGGGGTTGTATGCCATGTGGTGATACCGCGCGGCATATTTGACGTTTGGATATATCTATCTATGCCGTGAGATCCTGATACCATACCAATACAGCCAGCCAGGATCCAAGATTCGAGATTTTTTTCTTCCAACTGATATTTCATAGAGCGGATTTCTCCCGATCACTTGATACCCAACTTCGTAAGCTACGTGATGCATCGATCGGTCGCGCGCTTCCCATTACAGTGCTTATAGGATGTACTGCCGTACCTGGTACCAGGACTAATGATATACTACCAGCAGGAGGATGGCAGAGGGGGAAAAAAAGCGTTCGATAAACGATTAATCCAAGTTCGATATTTCGATTTTTATATCGAAAGGTTTTCGATACGCTGATTCACAGAAGATGAAAATGATGGGGAAATATATGAAAAATGATTTTTAAGTGCAAAACAACATCTATCTACGAAATAGTGCACCTGGTACATACTTTATGTAAAAAAAATCGTCAACATTTTGAAAAATTTGGATTTTTTAGAAAAAACTACAGTATATACCAGGTACAGTATGCACTGTATACTGTACAGTACAACGTCTTGTAAAACGTGCATATCATATCCGCCAACCTCTAACCGCCAACAACCCACAGGATATATACTCCCGAGTTTTGTTTGCTCACCATTGCACCTCTTCTTCCTACAACACCTCCTCTGTACGTGCGTTATCTATAACACCGCCACCCTGTCTTATCGGACTATTCTGCAGAATATTGCTTGAGCATCACATCGGCATCATCAATCAGCAGCATCATCAGCCTCAGCCTCAGCATCAGCATCAGCATCAGCCTTATCACCGGAAGGATATCATACTGATCAGGATCGCTTTCTGAGGTATCTTTCTCTCTCTCTCGGGAAAAGTACAAGATGTCGGCGAAATATGTTGATGTGGTGGTTGTTGCGGAGGACGAGGTGGCGCCCATGGCAGAGAGGGGGGCCGTGGCAACGGTGACAAACCAAGGAAGCGGCGGTGGCGGTGCTGGCGGCGCTGGCGGTGGTGGCGAAGGCGGCGCAGGCGGTGACGAAGGCAGCACAGGCGGTGGCGGTGCTGGCGGTGGTGGTGGTGGCGGTGGCGGTGGCGGTGGCGGTGGCAGTGGCGGTGGCGGTGGTGGTGGCGGTGGCGGTGGTGGCGACGGCGGCGGTGGCATCGGGTGGGTCCGCTCCGTCGCCAGTTTTTCCCTCAGCCAGGGCGTTGGCCTCTTGTCGTGGGTTGGGGACAGCATCGGAGCACCGGTTGACGAAACAGCAGGAGGATTGGGGGAGAAAGCTGCAGCAGAAGCTGCAGCCGCAGCCGCAGCGGCCGCAACCGCAGCAGCTGAAGCAGCTGCAGCGGAAGCAGCTGAAGCAGCTGCAGCGGAAGCAGCCGCGGCAGTAGAAGCAGCAGCAGCAGAAGCCGCGGCCGCAGCAGCAGAAGCAGAAGAAGAAGGAGCAAGGAGAGCGGAGGCAGCGAAGTTCTGCTGGCAGAGGGAGGCACCGCGCATGTCGTGGCTCACCTTCACGGTGCGCTTGACTCTGACGTTTGCGGCGGGCATCGCCCTCGGAGGCATGGGCAACGAGGGCATGTCGTCAATGGCCAGAATCGCTGACGGCATGGAAGGCGTGCGCCAGTCGCCGGTCCACCAGTCGTCATGGATGTGGAAAAGCTCGTGGCCGACCATTACCGTGGGGCCCCCGCAACACAGGTGCGTCTTGTTTGTTCTATTGTCTTAGTACAGTAGCTGTACAGCAGTAGCACAAAAGAGAGTGCCCGATCATTTAATAAATTCGATCCTAATAATGATTTGAGGCTTGCTTTCTTACGGCATACTGTAGTAAGAAATTCAGCCGTTAGAAACTGGGGTTCGTTTTCTCACGATACACTGGTTGTAGTAGGAAATCCGGGGTCGTTAGAAATTCAGGTTCGTTTTCTCACGATATATAAGAAACTCGACCGAGAATAAACGGTGCTCAGGATCTGCTGCCACACTGAATCCCATAAAATATAGCACCGGACACTTCATAAGGAACATAAATACTGTAGGCTGGAGTTCTTGTTTGAGAATGGGTGCGTTCTATAATAACTTCAGGATAAAGCTACCGAACTTCCTAATCTCCTGTAAGTATCAGCCTGCCTTTTTAGTTTTGCTCGCTTTCTCAATAGGTGTCCCGTTTTGCAGTCCATAACAATACCCCGCGCTCAATGGTGGCAGCAAAACAAGAAATTGGGAGCCTCGACCATGGAAGTTAGTGGAAGCTTTCTATAGAAGAAGTAAACTTTACATTAATGGAAGTAGATGGAAGCTTCCGTGGAGGAAGTTGATGAAAGGTCCCATGGAAGCTTCCACCAACTCCCATGGAACATGGAAGCTTTCACCAACTCCCATGGAAATTCACTAACCCTAAGTTTACTTCCATAGGAAGCTTCCATGTACAGTGGGTACCCCTACTTATGAGAGGTACAGTAGGTGTGGTACAGGCCGAAAAACCCTATCTTAACCCTTATAGGACTGGAGTCCCGTTTTGGGGACAAATTACTTAGAATTAGAGTGGTTTGCCCCCAAAACGGAATTTCAGTTCTAAAAGGGACTGGTCCCACGTTTTTGGGGACAAACTACTTGGATTTAGTGTGGGATAAGTTTTTCAGTTCTGAATGGGTTAAGCACTGGTCCCATATATTTGGGCACAAAATACTTGGCGGTAGTGTGGGGTGTTTTCTTCAGTTCTGAACGGGTTTACCAGCCTTCTCTCTTATCCACAGTAGGAAATATACTTCGTATAGGTTTCGTGTAGGCGGGTCCAGACGATTTGCCCTCTCTTAACTGTACTATATATTATCTTATATAGGGTACCCTTTCTTAATTCGGGGTACCCACTGTATATACTCCCATGGAAGTAGATCTACTTCCATGGAAGTAGATACACTTCCATCTACTTCCATCTCTCCTGGGCCTGATCCCGTCCGGACCTGATCCCATTTGGTACCCTGCTCCCACCCACAAGGTGCAGAAATGAAGTTGCCCTCCGCAGGAGCCGCCGGAGGCCCACCGTCCACCCTGATCCCATACATTCGCGTGTAATGAAAGTTTCCAGGTTCACCGCCAACAGTGGATAATCCCATATATTTCCATGGAAGTAAATTTACCTCCAAATTTACCTCCCTAATTTACCTCCATTGGAAGTGAAAAATACGTCTATATTACCTCCAAGGAAGTAATTTACTTCCATCGAAGTTTTGCTTCCATCGAAGTTGTGCTTCAATCAAAGTAAAATTCACTTTCATCATTACTTCCATGGAAGGTTCCACCAACTCCCATGGAAAGAAGTAGATACAATAAAAGTGGAAGTCAATGCCAATGGAAGTTCATGATGGACGACATTCATGGAAACCAGTGGAAGTAGAAGGACGTCGGTCGGTGGAAGTTACTGGAAGCTTCAAAAACTTGTGGAAGTTGACGGAAAGCTATGGAAGCTGCTGGTGGAAGTAATGGGAGTCGGTGGGCTCTTGTGTGAATTGCTGGAAGTTTAGCAAACTAGTGGAAGTAGGTGAAAGTATATATGGACAAATAGAAGCTCGTGGAAGCTTCCACTGAGTGTGGTTGTGGAAGCTTCAGTTGATGGAAGTTGGTGGGAGCTTCCATTTGCACCAACCGTCGAAGTTTCCATGTACTTTCATGGAAGCTTCCACGAACCTCCATGGAAGTAATTTACTTCCATGGAAGCTTCCACGAACTGCCATGAAAGCTTCCACGAACCTCCATGGAAGTAATTTACTTCCATGGAAGCTTCCACGAACTACCATGAAAGCTTCCACGAACTACCATGAAAGCTTCCACGAACCTCCATAGAAGCAAACTGTGGAAGCTTCCACGAACTAACATGTGAGCAATTTTACTTCCATGGAAGCTTCCACGAACCTCCATGGAAGTATCTTTACTTCTATGGAAGCTTCCATGGAAGTAAACACATACTTCATGCGTTCAAAAAGTGAAATAATGTGGTGTACCCTCAACTTGACGTTTGTTCCCAGCGGGCGCCTTCTTCTGTATGCATTGTTCATAGTTTCTTGTTCTTGCCCTCCCGTTTTGATTCCAACTACAGCAGCGTGTTGTCCAAACTTCTGGGTGGCTGGTGTGTGTTTGTTGTAAATCGGGCTCCTGCGCAAACCTGTTCGCTCGTCAAACCTCAAGCGGGGTTGCTTTGTGCTGTTTCACGAAATCGATTCTACGTGTTACTTCAGTTATCAGACCTTACGACTTAAGTTCAACTACTTACTGTACTGTATACCTGTTAGACGCGTGCTGCGATAGAGCTGCACCAACTTTTTTTTTTTTTCTGGGGCTCCTCGCTTGAGGAGCTCTATACTAATAGCAAGTCAAAACCTGAGTTTTAGTGGAAAATAAAAGTGCCACGTATCCGACGAACAACCCCAGGGCTCAAGTGAAAAAACAAAAACAAATGTTGCGCAACGCAATAATTAATTTTCGTCGAGTTTGGGTCAAGGAGCCGCCGTCAGTCAGAAACCGTTTCCGCTGAAAAGTGCTACCTCTATTCTAGCAAGTGTAATTAGTTACTAGTCGGACTACAGTAATAGACAGTCGTTTTGCGAAGGTGCCGACTATCCGACTTACCTGCGGTGTTGGATGTTTTCCTTGCTTATAGGAAAAGGCGTATAGAAAACGGGATATCAGGACGTACAGTCTTTCTCCGAGAATCGCTTGCGGACATTTGGCATGTGCCCCCCCCCCCAAAAGGCAAACAGCCTTCCGTGCGCTTCGATGGGATGGCGTACAGTTAAGACCCCGCCCTTGAGAAATGGTTATTATGTTGCTAAGAAATTGAGGGTCGGCTATATTATCGAACAATAAGAAACTCGGTGTAAAACCATGCAGATAAAAGTGCCCGACAAAATTGTAGGAAGTATGTAGCAACAATTGACACGGTACATAGGAATCGGCGTTTACGCTATTACGGGGGAGCATAGTAAATTATAGTAAATAGGACCTACGGTGTACACAAAAACCTATATATTTACATAATTTTACTAGACATATTTGGTTCTATTTACTATGGTCCTCCGTAATAGAGTGTATACTACTACTGTAGCAATCGGAAACAAGTACGGCGTGTATCGTGGGTTCTGAACACTATTCTCCCCCGTAAAATTGCTGCCCAATCAAATGAATCCAGTTTTGGCACACAAAGGTGAGCTCAGATTTGGATCGAATTGCTCAGAGGCTGTACGCAGGAGACGATCACTCCGTCCAAGGCTAACTCTTCCGCGAGAACAGGGTATTAGGCACAGAACAGACACAGAAATAACTGTAGACAAGGAACGCAGAGTACGGGTAAGGGCAGTGCCGTTGGGGGCGTGGGAGCTGCTATAGACATACAGAAAAAAAGCGCCTTTAAAGAACCACAGCCACCTGTTGAAGCAAGAGCCCGAAACAACTACGAAACTAACTGTTCATGAGCAAATATCAATACAGCAAGCAGCTGTTTGTATTCGTTAAGAAAGGCGTTCAACCTCGGCACGAGACCTATGTTTCTTTCCTGCGGGTCCCTACTGTAGTTGCCCATCGTTGGCGATGCCGCCGTTTCGCGCAAGTTTTGGGAGCGTCATGAACAAACGAGTTGCGGGTATCCCCCGGAGGTTTAGGTTTCCAGAATCGTTTCGTCGTTTTTGTTGAATTTCTCGTTGTACCTTGTCATATACGAAGAATGCAACACTACCGCCGAATCCTTTCGCTTGATCTGTATTTGTGTCATTTATGCACCACTACCGTTTAAAATTTGCATGTTACTGTAGTACACAATAGTCTTCTTACGATCTTCGGGACAGAGTACTACTGTATGCTCTTGATCTATTTTTAGTGTATACATACACAGTAGCGGTACGGCCACGGCTCTGCCCGTGGCGCTAGCCCGGCGTTGCTCATACTAGTATGTATGTAGTACCTGGTCATGGCAGTACTTTTAGTGTGCTGTGATGTACCACTCTGAACGAAAATGCAAGGACCACCGTGCGGGGCGGTATCGACCCGGGGGATGTCCGTCTTTGTCCTCGGGTTGCTGGAGTTGTAGATTTGTGGAAGGGTGCATGATGCGGGGATGGGGACATATCATCCCCGGGTGCGGTGGAACCTCGACCATGAGCCCCAGCCAAATCTGAAATCAGCCAATGGGGTTGGTGTTTCGACACCTTGCGGGGCGGTATCGACCCGGGGGACGTCCGTTTTCGTCCCCGGTTTGTCAGAGTTGTAGATGTATGGAAGGAGTTATGCTCCGAGGATGATACCGTATCGTCTCCTGGCGCGGTGGGACCTCCATATTGTTCAGGTGGGAAATCCCGCCGCTCGATGGCTCCATGAACTCTGTCGATCATAAATCAGTCCGTCGGGGGTTGAGGTTTCCATAGCTTGCGGAGCGGTATCGCCCCGGGGGGTCTCCGATTTTGTCTCCGGGTTGTTGGAACTGTAGATGCATTGAAATATTTCTGCTCCGGGGATGGGAACTTATCATTCCTGGGTACGGCGGGACCTCGACAGTGTCCCGAGGGGAATATCTCGCCACGCGCTGGCTCCGTGAGGCGTGTCAATGTGTCAATAAAAAATCAGTCCATGGGGTTGGGGTTTCCACACCTTGCTGGGCGGCATCGACTCGAGGGATCTTCCTTTTTGTCCCGGGGTTGTTGCATACTACTACTACTGCTACTACTACTACTACTACTACTACTACTACTACTACTGCTACTACTGCTACTACTACTACTACTACTACTACTACTACCACGACTACCAC
>MEHQ01004412.1:0-14489 GCA_008828725.1 Saccharina japonica
CAAGATGTTGACATCGTGTTCCGGGGTCCGCATACAACAGTTCGCGCCGAAGAAGGGGGTTTGGGGGGGTTCGATGGAAAAAGGGACGCTGGTTGCAGCGAAGGTCACTTTTCAAGGTCGCTTCGCCGCACTGATGCGGGGCTTCGAGGTCGTCTTGGGGGAATACACTCGGGCAGGGGCCTTTCTTCAGGAATTGCGCAACGCCAAACAAGAGCTGTTTGCGTACGCAGCAAGGTACCAGGAGGTGTTAGCTGGGGAGTTTGGGCCGTCCATAGCCTCGATTGACTAGGATTTCGTGGATGTGGCCAAAAGGATCGGGGATGTGGCGGCCGCTCTCAAGACGTCGTACCCGAACGGTCCGCCTATGCCGAGTCAGAGCGTGCCAGAATTGCCGTCGCTGGTTTCTCCGAGGACTCGTTCAGCTACTGACCGAATTAGAGGGGTTCAGCAACAGGTGTTATTTCAGTCAGGATTTAGCGCGACAAGTAAGCGGAGCGGAGAGGGTGGAGGTTCGCTGGGAAAGAGGAAGGGCACGCCGTCGGGGGGAGTGAATTCTTCGCGGCAGCCGGCTCACAGGCCACATAACAAGCGTTTGCAGCTACGTCGAGAACAAGGGATTTGGAAGCTTCTGGCTGTCCTCGCGGTACGTGCATTCACCATTGGAAGAATGAGGGATACTCGTTGGGCCAATTGTGTCGAGTTAAGCACGACTTTCAGGCGATGAACAACAACTCGGGGGGGGGAGGGGCAGCACTGGACGGTTCAGATTTTGGGGGTGGTTTCGCACGAGGAGGAGGAGGAGGAGGAGGAGGAGGGAAAACAGCCTCATTCACGACCAGATCTTCGCCGAGCATTTCTTGAATCCGCTCCTTGGTGAAAAACTGCACTACTCCTGACAGTGCAAAAAATCGCTTGGTACCGTCTTTGCTCCATGCCGTTATACGACGCTTCGCCGCCTCTTTTTCTTCGATGGCCTCATTAGGATTTGGTGCAATGATCGCCCCGTCGTGAGATGCCCATACCCTCTCCAGTTGAGCTCCTACTCCCACTGCTGATTGATGATTTTGCATCGTATTGACTTGCTCAACCAACCCTTGAATCATCGGCAATGCAACCGCCAGCTGCTCAACGATGGTTGTAATGCGAGCCGTATTTTCGTGCATTTGGTCCGCAAAACCGACCTGGGCCACCACGAGATCATTACCCACAGCCGCCCCAGCAAGTACCTGCTGACCCGGCTCTGCACCCCCTCCTCCGATCCCACCATGCATCGCTCCTGCTCCTTCGCCAATCACTACCTCGTCCACATCAAGCGCCCCGGCCGCAACTCCAGCAGCTGCCGCGCCGAGAGCAGCTGCAGCAGCAATTCTGGCGTCGGCTATAGCAGGAGCATTCTCCACAGCAACAGCAGGAACTGCCATCCCATCCGCATTCCCCGCAGCAGCAACTGCAACAGCAGCCGCAGCAGCAGCATCTTCATCAACCCCCACGTTGCCTGACTCTTCTCCCCTTGCTGCGTCGACACCAAGTGGGTGTGCGTTTTTCCACGCTTCAGCTGCCGCCGCTGCCGCTTCTTGCGCACTCCCATGATGACTCATTTCCATTTCCCGCTGAACCCCCCTTCTTTCAACTGCCCGACCTTCCACCCAGTGCCAAACCCTTGCTCGTCAACACCACGAGTAGAGCTCCGTACTAGATGGTCTTCTTCCTTCCTGCCTCAAACCTTCCAACCTCTGTCTCTCCAGCTCAACCAACTGCACCCCCATGATACGTACTTGATAAATATTTCCCGATCCCCTCTTTCAATCATGCCAACGATTCAATACCTCTCCACAAACCCCAGATTTCCTTCGTTCAATCTTCCACTTATTTTCTGAATTCGGGGAGACGAAATGGCTCAAAGTGCGTAGGTGTACCTATTTTTGGCTAATACACAAAAAAAACTGTCCCCGAGCCCCTGGTAGTAATTTTTCACGGAAAAACTGTGAACTCCTTAAAAAAAATCGAGAGAGGTTCGGTGCTGGAGCCCCGGAACGCTCGACGCCGCTCTCTCCGCCACGCCGGCACCGACTCCGCCCGGAGGAGGCCAGCGCCCCTCTCCGGCCCTATCTCCCCCGGCGCCCGCCTCGCGTTTTGTCGCCGCTCCTGTCGGCGGCCGTTCTAACGCTCGATCGGGGTCGTCGAGGGGGCACCAGGACGTTCCTCCGCACAAAATCACTGTCCGAGAATATAATACCCGTTGAACTCACAGCTGACGTATTTATAATAATTTTATTTAATACCCGATCATGTCTTCATTTTTGAGCCGGAACCGCCCTTATATACCAGCCACACACACATCCCGCAACGCAAGTATAGCAGCCGCTGGGAGGTTGGGGCGCCGGTCGTGGCGGGGCGAGCGCGGGCCGCCGCGCCACCCGAGGGCCGGTTTCGCCCCTCGCGCACCCCAACACACCCTCCCTCGGCGAAATCCGGGGCCGAGACGGCCCAGGGCGCTCCCGGCACCGCCCACAGCAGGTGTTCCTCCACACTACTGTAATTCCAAGTGAAAATACATACTACGGCCTACTGCACCCTACGCCCTACAGCGCCCTACGCCCTACGACATCATTCCAAATTAGTTATAACAACCTTTTCGTCAGATTGAGTCTCTAGCTTTTGATTGAGTGTCACCTAGAATAGGAATACGTCAAATAAGCGTGTTATCATAAAAAATAAAAAGCATTGCTTAGTCGGAACAAGGCAAATCGGAGAGACTTTTTTCAACGTATTTAATTAAATATTTGTTGTTTTCGACAGTCGGAACATCGATTACATACAGCAGCAGTAGTAGTATCTGTATGCACACATCATACGTACGTACGTGGAAACATGGTTTAACGCGCGTATCATCGTATACTGACTGCTGCACGAGGTATGCCATATTCCTTCTGCACTACAAACAGCAGCGTACGCGGAGTATGATGAGTAAAGACTAACCGGAGTGATTATTGTTCAGGTGTAAGTGTGAAGGACAGGGTAGTTACGTATGTATCGTAGACCTCAGAATCACGCATATAAAGATGGACACCTCAAACGACAGGCCTAAAGAGCCTGCCAAGCCATCAAACCCGGGTCGCAAGCGGTCCCTTCGTTTTGACGTAAGGTCGAACTCTCCCCGGGGAAGCGACGGGGTCATCCATTGTGGGCCCCCGCATATGCAGGGTCCCACAGGACCAAACCTCGAGGGTGGTGCCCTCGCGCGCTCGCCCCTTGGCTCAGTCCGAGACATAGACACTTAGCACCTCCTTGCTACATGATACGGAAGAAAACTGCTCGGCACGGTCGGCCGTTAACGACCCCTGCAGGCATCAGGGATTGGGAGCTCGTCACTACGACATCATTGGCCTTGGGGGCAGGCACTAGTTTCACAATAGTGACCTCGACGTGGGCTTGTTTTTGTACTGTTAAAAAAACAAGAGACATGACGAGAAGGAACTGGCCTGAAAGTGGAGGTGGACAACGCTGTGTCTGTGTATCACCACGACATACGCTCCACCCACACACCTCTGTCAGCGACACCTCCTTCAGCGCTCCGCAACCCTCGATAAACATGGCGAGGGAACCGCTGACGCGCAAATAGCAGAGGAGCAAGCAGGACCCCCCGCGCTTGTGGACAGCTCGACATAACAGCTACAAGCTATTATACAACGAGGTGCGAGACGTATTGCGTATTATTTTCAATATAATAGCAGCTCTTCCCCCATATAGCTCGACTGTTTTTCTTGCAGAACCCAAAGCACAGAAAGCCGACCCAAATCCCCAAATCGAACAGCAGTACCAACAGGAGTACATGCAACGATAAACCGACGAAGCAGCGAGCGTTGACAGGCGAATAGCTACGATCATAACCCTGCAAGTCCCGCAAGCTCGCTCACTACAGCAGTGCATAACACCGTACATCGCCTGTCGAAACTTGGACCGCGAGACCACTGACCACCTACAACAGTATTATAGACTTTGTAGTCTCCACATCAGTATAAACTGTGCCATTTGAATTTTTCAGTTTTGGCCAGGGGAAGCATAATGGATCAGAGCTATACTGCTGTGATAATCAGATAATGCGCCTCAGATCGTATTCTGGTTTCAGACTCCGACAAGTACTCGTATACACATGCATGCATCTCACGACTCGCACGGGGCCCAAACAGAGACGCCCTGCGTAGCGACGACATGCAACAACATGAACCTATCCTGAGTAACTGGTACGCCCATTGTCACTATCGATCACCGTGCAGTCGTGTTACCCGCTTTTGATTTGCAAAAGGCAGCCGCGAACACGTACGTACGTACATAGCACGCACAAGAACCACCAAATACTGTGACTGCTGTCTGCTGTTAGACTATCGGGACACACACACGCGAAGAGCCGGTAGAACCAAGTTAGACAGCCACGGTACACATGTATGTATGATATGGGTGTGTTATAATACGTGGGTTAAATGAGGCAATAGTATTATTACCCTCTGCTCCCCGTCGTTAGCATAGCCTTTCTATATAGCGCGCATCACGACACACGCAGCTTGTTGGCTTGGAGTCTTCAGTATGACAGTTACGAGTCAGTTTGGTGTCGGTTCGGGCTATTAACCTTTTATAGGTTACACCACATTTTTGTCTTTTGGCCTGGGTGTGAAAGCACCTGGACCCCTGAGGGCACTCCTCGTTGCCCCTACCCTGTGGGACGACTAATAATACAATGACTTGAAACCAACCTGCCAAGGAAGTACGAACACTCTAGAGTGGAGTCTCGGCAAGCCTCATGGGGGCTAGGTGGGAGACCTTCGAGCTCAAGTATTAGATCAGGGCCTTGCTTTCGCGAGCTGAGAAAGTGCAGCGGAGGAATGATGCTCACGATTTCGAAGCAGCCAAAAATTCAAAGCGCAGGAGGAGTCCGGTGGGAAGCAACAGCTAACCATCGCTGTGGTGCAGCAGGGAGGGATGCTATACCACCATCGTCGGAACCGTCCGATGGTGACTACGGGAACCGGGAGGGGAATCCCGTAGGTGAGGAGTCTTTCGACACGCACGGCTGTCCGGGTTACCGGCGTTTTTGGAGACTTTGATGGCTTTCTCCATGCTTGTACAGCAGCAGCAGCGTTGTATGTATACTTCGGTATGGCACTTGGGAGAATGTGCTGACGCTGGGCAAGGAGACCGTGTGTGAATGGTGGATTATCCCGCAGTCGATGTCGTGGAGTCGACTGCTGGTTCTTCGCGTGGTCGTTCGTGTGGTGGATCAAGTGGGTGCCCGCATGGTTGCCCGCTAATTTGATCTGCTGGTTCTTCGCGCGGTCGATCGTGTGGTGGATCAAGTGGGTGCCCGCATGGCTGCCCGCGTGGTTGATCTGCTGGTTCTTCGCGCGGTCGTTCGTGTGGTCAACCAAGTTGCGGCCCGCATGGTGGCCCGCGTGGTTGCTCTGCTGGTTCTTCGCGCGGTCAATCGCGTGGTTGCCCGCATGGTTGCCCGCAACCATGCAGTAGCTGGTTCTTCGCGTGGTCGCTCGTGTGGTCAATCAAGTGGGTGACCATGTGGGTGATGATGGGCTTCAACAGTGTTGACCACGTGAATAGAGCATGGGTCAATCACGGACAAAAGTAGTAGTACAAAGCAGCATGGGTCGTATACACATTGTTGTGTTTTTCTCTGGCGTGTGACGTGGGTTGTCATGGCACCACCCGCGACTATTGCCATGGGTGATCTTCGGCAGTTACGGGCAACCACGGGTCGCCACGACGACTACCGTGGGCACCCACGGCAATCCACGCGACCTCCCGCGGCATACCACGTGGACTGCCGTGGTTACCCATAAGTCGCCTATGGGTACCCATGGCAACTGCCACGGGTGGCCATCTAAAAGCGCAATGATGTCAAACACTGCCGCGAGGGGAATCCCGTAGGTAGGGGAGGGATCATTCGACACGCAAGGCTGTCCGGGTTACCGGCGTTTTTGGAGACTTTGATGGCTTTCTCCATGCTTGTACAGCAGCAGCAGCGTTATATGTTCTGTATCGATCGTGTCCCCCGACCAACTACATGTGAACGCTGTCGCGCATTCCCCTACGTCACCCTCAGAGATCCACAGCGCCAAATCCGAGCTGGAAGGTCCGTTGTCAAAAGCGTTCGAAAATACAACGCTTACCCCTGTCCAAAAAGACGATGTTCTCACCCTGTGCGCAAAATATCGTCCTGTTTTTTCCCTGTCAATGTCAGAGCTAGGCCGCTGTACCACTGCCGGAGCAACCTTTCCACTCCCCACGAATACCCGAGCCGTAGACCGGCCCCCGTACCGTTCCAACCCTCGTACGTCCGGCGTCATTGACAAATGTGTACATGACATGCTCGAGTGGGGCATCATCGGAAAACGTCCCAGCCCCTGGGGGAGTCCGGTCACGATCGTCGCGAAGAAAAATGGGAGTCCACGTTTCTGCGTCGACTACCGCCACACCCTCAACCGCCACATCGTCCGGAAGAGCTGGCCCCTGCCGAACCTCGAAACCTGTCTGGACGCCGTGGGCACCGCCGCTTTTATCTCCGTCGCGGACATCCTCAGCGCATTCTGGCAGCTCCCCGTGGATGAAGATTACATCGAACGGACGGCATTCGTGACACCCAGCGGCAAGTACTGTTTTCTTCGTATGCCGTTTGGAGTATGTAACGCCCCTTGGCTATTTCAACATATGATGTCCCTGACTCTAGGTCATCTGGGTCCCGATACAGGTATTCTGTCATACATGGACGATATCATCGTCCTAAATTCAACGTTCGAAACCCACCTCGCGTCTCTTGAACAACTGTTCGCAGCATTGCAAGCAGCCGGCCTCACACTAAAACCGTCTAAAGTTCAGTTTGGTCAGAAAGAAATCGAATATCTGGGCCACGTCATTTCAGCGAAAGATATTTCAGTAAGTACCGACCGCATTCGGGCAATAACCCAGTTACCGACACCCACATGCATCAAAGACCTTCGGTCAGTCTTAGGCATGGTCAATTTTGTCCGTCGTTTTATCAAAGATTATGCGGAAATCACCGCCCCACTAGTACTACTCACTGGGAAAGATTTTGTCCTGAAAAACCGTTTTAAAGAAGCTTGGAGCACAGAACAAGATAACGCTTTCGAACGCATCAAACGCGTTCTCTCTTCAGCTCCTGTCCTCCACTTCCCCGATTTTTCGCGGGAGTTTGTTGTCCATACCGATGCCTCTGAACTTGGCGCTGGCGCTTTCCTTGCGCAGCCCACCCACGACGGAAAAGATTTAGAGATCATTGCGTATTACAGTCACCGGTTTTCTAAAAGCCAACGCCATTATAGCGCAACAATGAAAGAATGCTGCGCGGTTGTCTGGGCGTTTGTCCACTGGCGTCCGTACCTCTGGGGACGTCACTTTACATGTTGCACCGACCACCAAGCGCTAGTCTACTTGTACCAAATGCAAGACACCAGCAATATGTTAACACGCTGGTCAATAGCCCTTCAAAACTACGACTTTACCGTGCAACACGTCCCAGGACGACTCAACGTCGTCCCGGACGCCCTGTCTCGCGTATTTAGCGAAGTCGGCGGAGAACACATCCCTTCTGAACCCCGACTTGCCGCGATCTGTCGGAATGTGCCGGATGACCAGCCATTCCACCCACCCGTCCCTCGCGATTACGAAGTGTCCGCGCGCAACCTACACGAAATAGCGCCCGTAGAAAGTGATCGCGAATTATTCGCGAGTGCAGTGTCTGTGTTCCCAGCTATCGATGTCCCCAAACTACTGGAAGCTCAAACAGAAGAATTCGGACCGTACTTTGATTATCTCAAGCTACCAAAATCAGCACCAGTCCCGTCAAAACAATCGGAGCATACCATGAGCCACTTCTTCCTCCAAGAGGAACTACTTTACCGTTCGTACCTTCCCGGTCACCTACGTAGGCGTAGTGACTTCCGGGACCAACTTGTCGTACCTACGTCACTCCGAAAGTTAGTAGTAAATTCTTGTCATGACCTTCCCGCGTCGGGTGGTCATTTAGCTTTCAAGGGCACCTTTGACAAGGTCCGTGACCGGTTCTGGTGGCCCACCATGCATGCCGACGTGCAGAAACATGTCGATAGCTGCTTGTCGTGTCAACACCGCAAAACGTCCCGGCGCCCCCCCAAATTACCTGTCGGAACCCGGCCAGTAACACGTTCTTTCCAATGCGTCGCAGTTGATCTAGTGGAATACAAGTCTATGTCGGAAGGCAACCGATATATCCTCTCGGTGATCGATCATCTCACCCGTTTTGTCATTTTGATAGCCATCAAAAATAAAGAGGCCACCACTATCGTGCGAAATCTTGTCGAGCGTGTGTTTTCTGTATTCGGTCCCCCAGAAACGTTACATAGCGACCAAGGCCTCGAGTTCGAGAACCGCCTTGTTAAAGAGTTACAAAAGGTTTTTGGATACAAGAAAACTCGCACTGCCGCCTACCGTCCCCAAGGGAATTCTGTCCTAGAGCGCTTGCACAGTACGTTTCACAATAGGGTAGCTATGTATAGCACTATAGCATGTGACAACTGGGCAGAGCTGCTACCCTTTGTCCAGCTCGCCCATAACACGGCGTACTCTTCCACACTCGAAGAGACACCCCACTATCTCATGTTCGGACGCGCCGCCGTACAACCTGTCGATCTCATTGTTGGTGTACCAGCCACGACTCTTCCCCAGTCCCAACTCGATTACTCACGCCGCACGGTCGAAAACTTACAGCTGGCATACGAGTTGGCCCGCCGTAATCTCAACGAACGAGCGGATAAGCAAGCAACGTCGAATGAGAAATTGTCATTCCCGAGTTTCACAACCGGCGACCAAGTCTTAATACATCGCCCACATCACGAAACCGACGGCCCTAATCCCAAGTTATATAGCCCTTGGCACGGCCCTTACACTGTCAGAACAAAGCTTTCTCCCGTCATTTACCGGGTCACCAAAGATGGTGCAACCACGGAAACCACTGTCCATCTAGGTCGTATGAAAAAATACATTGTCCCTGCCTCGTCCCCTGTCCCGGACCTGGATGCTCTTGACGATATGTTCCTCGGAACACAACTCCCTATCCCCGATCTAGAAGGCTCAGTGACCAAAGTGTCTATCGGACCGTTCACTGTGGAGGAAATAGACGGGCATAAACGAGGAGTAGGAGCCGCTTTGCTTGCAGGAGCCGCTTCGCTTGCAAATTTTAAATATCACCTCAAGCTGAAAGACTACCCCCCCCCACCTGAGTGTGTGGCGTCATTTTAGGGTAATCTCACAATGTCGGGAAATGGTACAATCATACCGCGCTGCACCTTTGTCTCAGGATCCAGCAGTTTTCGACCCACCTAAAAAACAGCCACGTCCGTAGCCACGTTGTCACCGAACACTGATTTAATGTTAACAAATTGGGCATGTCCTGTGCACACATTTTATTTTGTATTTTTAGTCTGTCCCCGTCAGTTTTAGCAACCACTGACCTTAGCCCGTGTTCCGTTCTATCTCTTGTCACGTCACTTTTACCAGCCTGCAGTGACCCTAACGTGTTGTCCTACGCTGTTTTCATAATTATGTTTCTGTATTTTTCTTCCCTGTAGACGTGTCCCTCCACGTCGGGCTCCGATACCCACATGGCTAGAAGGCTCAGTACCAAGCACCTCCCCCTCTATTTTTCGTACATACGACGCCCCTACTATTCACCACGGGCGCATAACTATAGTACCTTGTTTTGTATGCGTTGTACACACACGTTGCGTTTTCTGTCATGATTTGACCCAGTGATAGTAACGACATCACTGCTTTATCTAAGCGCGCAACATATAATACACCGTCCCGGTTACCCACACCACTCGTCACGGAAGCGCACAAAAAAAAGAAAAAACATCAACGTCACTGTTTCAGTCCATTTCATTTCCCGAAGCAGACCTCTACGCTATACATCCTCCGATAAAGCGACGTGTACCCGCTCGAGAAAGCATGACCGCGGATTCTTCTCGACAACCATCCGGGAACATACTCCCTCGACTAGAGGTACTCATATACACCATACAATCTGTCCACTCACTTTGTCCCGTCGTTCTACCTCAATAAAATATACTTGTGTATATTCTAAGTCCACGACGCCTGAGTGCCAGCCATATATATATATTTAGTCTCAATACCGCACCGTTCGGCACACGCGCCGGTATGACCGTGCTTTGTCGGTTAGCATCAAAATGTCGGCCACGATGCCACCCCCAGTTGCCAAGCACTCCCAATGTCAGGATTACCACCATGAAGTTCATGCCATGACCAGTACGCGTAATTTTTATTTTTATTTTTTGTCTGTCACATATATCTCAAGCCCTGCAGGCCGCAGCGCACCAACAATTTCAAAGCGCTGCCGCGTTTCGTTGCCGCAATACCTGCGAAGTGAGCATATATAACTACTGCCAATGTCCACAGTCCATCCTGACCCACCTCGTGCGACCTAAAAAACCTGAGCACGTAAAGCATATATTGGTTTATTTATTATATCTTATTTTTCTGTCAATGGTACATGTCACATTCGGTTACACGAATGTCTTGCAATAGTTGTAGTGTGATGGACATGCTATACGTTGCACTCGTCCTCCTCGTTGTCACTGTCGGAGCTTATATCACATCATGTTAGCTCCAGGGCAACTACCCTCCTGTCACGTTACTTAGTTTTCGTGGAGTACTGTTCGACACCACAAAAACTGGGGGGTGGTATTACTGTCAGGTCCCCTGGGCCAACATACCACACGTATATGTGGAAACCCCTTTGGTTATACGTCACCAAACCTCAAGGCGTCCGTCCTCTCTAAAGGAGCTCCCGTACCCCCACAGGGCTAAACACCCCGAAGGGCTTCTGTCCTTGTCTCTTTATCCGCTTAGGGCGTAGTGTCCCCTACTATACCGCGGACCACTATGTCGACGCATGGAGACAGCAGGCGGGTGTGCTGATCACCCCCTGTTTTACTCTCTCCAGGTCTCCCTCGTCCTCTTGTCCGAGCTACACCGCTTGTCCATCCTTTTGCTGCTTACACGAGTTGCTCTCGGCGCGTATCGCCGAAGGCCGTGGTGCTCGTAACACCCGCGCAGCAGATAGAAGCTTAGGCCCTACTAAGATTACCACCAATACCACATACCAGTAATACACCTCTCAAGATGCACGTACGTACGTACCTTATTTCTCCTAACCGTTAAAAATGTAAGTTTCAGTTCCGCCAGTCCCCTTCTGGTCCTCCTGTCTTTACCAGAAAAACACTACAATTTTTTCAGACGTACAAAGACTGTTTGATTTGAACATGAAACTACATTACAAAACTACAAGGCGAAAAATGGTTACATACACCATCCAAAATGAATCTTAGACGATACACAATCTACTATCCACGGCTTCTCCACCCTTGGCCGTGAACATACCCATATTTCTCCAAACTGTTAAAACATATACATTTCAGTTCTACCAGGCCCATTCTGGTCCTGTCTATACCAGAAAAACACTACAAGTTTTTCGGATTTACAAGACTGTTTGATTTGAAATGAAAATACAGTTCAAAACTACCAGGAGAAACAGGCTACGTATACCCATTCATCGACCAAAAATAAATTTCGATCGACTGGTGTATTCATCGTAAAAACAAATAATTTCTACGAAAATCCCACCACAATGACCAGACCTGTCCCCCACGCCCCGCGATGTTGCCGGACCCTTCATGAAGCCCCGGCTGACGAAGCACCCAGATCTGCTCTCTCCGTGACTCCCCTCGCTGCTGCTATTGCTGCTGCTTATCATGGAGTGCATGCGGCCATGCCGCTCGACTTATTGCCACCCGGACGAAACCCCATCGTTATATTGGTACTGCTGCAGACAGCCCACGATTACCCCACGTCCAGTTCCTGCCACCGCTGATTTTCCAGCAGCAGAATGCACGCGGCTATTATGCGGCGCGACTTTGCCCCACCAAACACCCCCCAGGTAGAGTGCACACGGCTGGCGGCCGTGCGACTTTTCGCGGTATCTGCAGACATGGTTCCCCTCGTTTCCGATTACCACCACACCTGCTTCCTCCACAACCAACCTCTGAAGTGGAGCGCGTACGGCATATACATGTCGCACGACTTTGAAATCCCCCTCTCGCCACACACGAAGGGGGTGCCTACGACTGGTACGCCGTAGGGCTTTTTAGCTGCTGCTGTACGTCCGTCCCCCCTCCACACAGCAGGGGTACGTAAGGTTATACTCCCACCATACGTAGGACGTAAGCTGCTGCTACACCTTGCCTACAACTGCTCCACCGTAGGGCTTTACGTACTGCTGTACACACATACAGCAGCAGTAGTTGACGACGTCGACTCTACGACATCGACTGCGGGATATCCACCACCTTCAACACACGGTCTCCTTGCCCAGCTGTCAGACATTCTCCAAGTCCAACGAATATACATGCAACGCTGCTGCTGCTGTACAAGCATGGAGAAAGCCATCAAAGTCTCCAAAAACAGCCGGTAACCCGGACAGCCGTGCGTGTTGAAAGACTCCTCACCCAGGGATTCCCCTCCCGGTTCCCCAGTCACCATCGGACGGTTCCGACGATGGTGGTATAGCATCCCTCCCTGCTGCACCACAGCGATGGTTAGCTGTTGCTTCCCACCGGACTCCTCCTGCGCTTCGAATTTTGGTGCTTCGAAATCGTGAGCATCATTCCTCGCTCATTTCTCAGCTCGCGAAAGCAAGGCCCTGATCTAATAGCTTGAGCTCGAAGGTCACCCACCTAGCCCCCATGAGGCTGGCCGAGACTCCACTCTAGAGTGTTCGTACTTCCTAGGCAGGTTGGTTTCAAGTAATTGTATTATTAGTCGTCCCACAGGGTAGGGGCAACGAGGAGTGCCCTCAGGGGTCCAGGTGCTTCCACACCCAGGCCAAAATGCAAAAATGCTAAGGCTACTTTTAGCGTTGGGTGAATTCTATTTTGCGGAGAAGAAGTTTTGCTATATCGCTTTACCGTTATGATTGGTGAATCTATTACGGTAGTAGGGGACAAAAGGGGTTTTTGTCCGGGGAACCTCGCGGTCTCTGGCAACATATGTTTCGCCTTAGTTTTTACTTCTTATGCGCAGATGCTGTTGTAGTCTCTTTTTGTGATTGCAATAGTGTGTAAGTGGGAGTATGGAAGAGGTTTTCGCTCATCATGAGGATGAGTTTCCTCTTGCCATTTTTGTTTCAGGTGATGTAGTTGAGTCTGTTATTGTTGGTTCGTCACTGTCGCCACTGTCTTGTGAAGAATCCGGGAGGGTGTTGGTTTGGAGTCTTAAGTATGACAGTTACGAGTCAGTTTGGTGTCGGTTCGGGCTATTAACCTTTTATAGGTTACAACGCATTTAATTTTTGGGGCAGCGGCCAAAAAAAGGTATACCTGGTCCATTTGCGGCCAAAAACAGATACATACTTAAAATCAAGTAAAAAACGCACTCCACGTGCCCTGCCATTTGGTCCAAACCTCGTTGTACCTGTTTTTGCCTCTTCAACACCTACCTAGGTATGCCTGATTTTGTCTACTCTGCTTGACTTTCACCTTTTTTTTTGTCGTTTTTAAGCCAATCAGAGGCCCTTCATAGTTCCACCCAATGCCCCCTGTACAAATGCCGACGTACGCGGAGACCCCCTCCTTCCTTCGCACCTCGCACCACACGCCACTCGAGCGACACACATATCTGCCTGCACACATCCGCCCAAATAATACGAGATAGACGGCTCCCCTTCGGGATTGTAGTTGACTTGGAATACCAGGCAGGGGTATCGCAAGCTGAGAAGGGAGAATGCAGCAGCAGGCGTTCGTTCCTCGTACTATTAATAGCAGCTACTCGTATATACGTAGCCACTGGGCGAGCACGAAGAACGTGAAAAAACTCTGCTTCGCGTTGCAAGGAACGGCAGGTTCGTGGGGTGCGTTTTAAACTTGATTTTAGTATGTACCTGTTTTTGGCCTCGAATGGACCAGGTGTACCTGTTTTTGGCCGCTGCCCTAATTTTTGTCTTTTGGCCTGGGTGTGAAAGCACCTGGACCCCTGAGGGCACTCCTCGTTGCCCCTACCCTGTGGGACGACTAATAATACAGTGACTTGAAACCAACCTGCCAAGGAAGTACGAACACAGCTGACTGCTGACTGATCAGGCGGTAGGTATTATATACGAAGGGCGTATCACTCACGGCTGCCCACAGCACGCAAATTGCAATAACACTTGCCCACAGCAACCAAATTGCAGTAACGCTTGCCGAGGTGACATGCACTACGTATGGTACTACACGCGACATATATATATAAACCTATCTATTCTTTCACGATTAGAGGTCCGTAGTAACTCGATGCTCTTTGTCCGTACAGACCAACTGATACACAGCTCTTTGCAAACAGACCTTTCGTTTCGCAACCAGCCCTTCAAACAG
>MEHQ01001240.1:0-93445 GCA_008828725.1 Saccharina japonica
CTATTAATAGGGCTGTGCGGTGGCTGACTGTTTTAGCCGCCGACTTAGTTCTCTCTTTTTTTTCAATTGGCTTGGTATTTTACGTAGTTAGCTGCGTCCGGTAAGTCGCGGAGTTCTGTGCCTTTTTGTATCGGACGGGGTGCGTTTGTGGCTCGACGTGTGTTCTTTTTTTTAAGGACCTAGGACTGGCGCTATACCGCCGAAAAATGTGGCCCGACCAGTCCTTCAAAGAGGTCAATAGCAATAGACAGGCGTTTCCGTAGGAATACCTTTTTTCCCGCCATCTTTCTTTTCTGAACGAGCCTCTGTCCGTAAATATAAACACCTTTTATACCTTGAAATTCAATAAAAACGGTGATTATGCTTCGGTACAGAGTGGTACTTCGTAAGTCGGTCACGTAGTCGGCTTACTTTGTCGCCCAACTACAGTAGTGTAATAAGTAGCCGTTCAGTCCCGCTAACTCACAGCTTTACTTTTTTAACTCTTGTAGGGCTAAACTCTCGTGACGGGGACAAATTACTTGGGAATTATACTAAAAAACATTGTTCTGCACGGTGCAGCAGTAAAATAGTTCACTGGGTTTAAGAGAAATGCCTGCCTTATAAGGGCGGTGGCTTATTGTCTGAGCTCCTCAAATGAGAAACTCAATATCCCAATACACCATCCGAAACATGACTTTCGAAAAAGTTCGTTCGCGAAGGCCTGACCAAGATTTTCCATGCGCTACGTATATCATAGGGCTGAAACAAACACACAAGTGAAATTATCGCGCTTCATAACCGGTGGTAGTTATAACTCACTTGGAGGAGCTCAACCGGTCACAAAGTATTTGCCCCAGAAGGCAAATTCTAACTGTGACCCCTTTACGGTATACCGTGGGGGGGGGATGAGCCTTAAGGTTTTCTCTCCCCGCGCGACCCACCTTGCCCTGACCCGAAACGCGAAAGGCGCCTCCCCCGCCGGGGCAACCTCGGGGGCGTCCTCTACGCTGCACCCGTACAGCGGAAGCCGCCCCACGCACGAGTGCCCCACACCCCAGCCGGAAAATGCCGAGAGCTTGCCGCGCCGCAGCATGTACCACCTCCTGCACCACACCTCGGGCTTGTGCGGGGTGGACTTTTTCGGCTGATCCGACTGGTCGGTCGGCGACAAGACCTCTCCACCGTTGGCATCGGACAGAGACGCAGGCAGAGGGAGGGGCGGGCACTCCTGGCCCAGCAAGAACCCGCTCGTTTCCTGAAGCGGGACGAAGCGGAGAAAAGGAGATCGGGCAGTAGCGCGCGGTGGTACATACCGGTAAGCGCTTTTCTCGAGGCGAGGAGGGTGGGGGGGGGCGGGCGGGGCGGGGTACTCATGTCGTGCACGGCCGTAGTCGTATGAACCATAGACCCTTCGTATCCCTACAATTGCCGGGACGCGAGCACGTTGCGGTTATCACCAACTCAGGGCTGGGGGGGGGGGTTACGAGTGGTAATGGTATGTCGGGGGGGAAAAGATAAAGTCTCGATACTGACTCCGGGATGTGGAGCTGTTGTCGGAACGGGTATCACTAGTGACCAGAAAAAAAGAGCCGGAGTACTCATCTAGTCGGTGTCGCCTCGGGGAATTACGAGTACTTGCTTGGCACCACGGTAAAGAGACAAAACTATTACCTAAGGCGTAGGGGCAAGCGAGAGAGACAGTGTTGATGGCCCTGCGAGTCCAACACGGTACACACACTCACGTAAAGCGCTGATGGTCGGCGTTCCACAATCTCCCCCCCTCCCTCAGCCGCGTCCGACTTAGCCGCGAGGCTTTCTCCGCCCGCCGTCGTTGACCCCGCCCGGTTCTCCTGGGGAGCGCCATCACCCCCCCCCGCCTGTTTACTGATACCATCCTGGTCCTGGTGTTGTTGTTGCTGTGTCGACCCCGCGCCTGAACGTGCTTCGGGGCACCCTTCCTTGTGTCCGTTCGGAAGCTCTCGAGACGACGACGGAATCCGCGGCGGTAGTGACGAAGTGGTTGCGCCGCCGCCCGCAGTCCCCCCTTGACCACCACCTCCACCGCCATCTCCTTCTTTACCTCCGTCCGCTCCCTCGGGGCTGAAGCTTTCGCTGCTCATCTTTTCCGCCGCGACAGCCGCGGCGGCGGCGCGAGCTGCGGTGGAAGCGGCGGCCGCGGCCGCCGCGGAAGCGGCGGAAGCCGTGGCGGAAGCGGTCGTAGCCGCGGCAGCAGCAGCCTCGGCAGTGGCAATCGCGGCATCAAACGAGCCTATCCTCTCGGCGAACGTCCCTCCTTCGCTGGCAAGGCTGCTACCACTGCTGACACCATCCAGCTGTCGAGGCTCGGCAGGCCCCGCTGTGCCGGATTTTTCCTCTTGCACCCCCGCTCCCGAATCTCTTTCCGGAGCCCTTGCGACCTGCGTTGGTGTTTCGCTCACCGCCGCCGCCGCCGCCTCCTCTACCGTTACCCCTACCGCCGCCCCTGCCTCCAACCCTCCTACCTCTGTGGACCCCTGCTCAGAGTCCTCAGGTACATCGACATCAGTCCCGCTACCGCCGCTACCATTCCTGCACGAAGAAAGCGATGACACGCTATCTCTCGCTTCTCCTTCACACTGCTCCGCGGCTGGTGGGTCTGTTGGCGACTCGAAGGCTCCGTTTGCCTCGAAGTCCGGCGTTGCAGGTATCTCGTCTTCGGGTTCACTGACACCGCTCGCGTCGCCCTCCCGTTTTCCGCCGCCGCTTCCCGCTCCCTTCAAGCCATCGCTGCCGTCTAGCACCCTTTCTGTTGCGCTCGCGCTTGCCTCGGGAGAAGTTTCTTCCGGGTGTCCATCTCGTCGGCATTCGGGCGTGGTCCTTTCCGTTGTCTTTGTCACCGGCGTCGTTGTCGTCGCATTCGAAAACATCGTCACGGCCTGGGCACTCGGCGCCGTTTGAGTTGTTGACATAGTCGTTGTTTTTCCTGTCCCTTCCCCTCCCCCCCCCCCCCCCTCCTCCTTCTCCTCCTCCTCCTCTCGCCCCTCCCCCACTTGCTGCTGCTGCTCCTTCCCCGCCTGATGCTGCTGCTGCTCCTGCCCCTTCTCCGCCACCTGCTGCTGCTTCTCCCCCTCCACCTGCTGCTGCTGCTGCTGCTGCTGCTCGTCGTCTCCGCTTATCGTTAGACCGGGCCGTTGTTTCAGCCCCCGCCCCCGCGGAATTTGGCGCACGTTGCTCGCCTCGCCGTCTTCGAGGGTAACGCCGAGAGCGACAGTGACAACAGTTACACTCGCCGCCGCGTCACCGCTACCGCCGGCGGCGACTGCGGTGGTGGTGGGCACCGGCGTTAGCTGCGGAGTGGGTACGTCGCCGTAGTCGCTCTCGTCGCTTTCTTCCCCGCCGCTTATGCCGTCTGTCGAGATATTCAGGTTGTAGGGGACCTTTTCCGTTCGTGGGACAACGGCGTGGTCCAATCAGAGGGGGGGGGGGGGGGGGGGGGGGGGGGGGGGGGGGGGGGGGGGGGGGGGGGGGGGGGGGGGCGTGCTCATGTCACGTATGGTCGTAGTCGTATATATTACCATAGGGGGGGAGTGTAGTCATGTCGTGCACGGCCGTAGTCGTAGGACCATAGACCCTCGGGGGAGGGTGCTCATTTCTTGCTTGTCTCAAGTCATTTGATCCTTGATCACGCATCCCTTTCGAGACGAAGCACCGTCATTTCGGCGCTCTTTTGTCTTTTCCAGATGAGGGGGAGGGGGGAAGGCACGGACGGGTGCGAATAAAATGTAGAGGGATGAGGGGCTTCACTGATGTGAGTCGAGTTAAGGACGGTTGTGGATCAAGGCAAGGGGGAAAAAAAAAGAGAGGGCGGGAAACAACGATAACGCGGCAAGCAGCACAACTACGTTTTCGTGGAAGGGTACACGCCGGCGACTACCTTCTCTGGTCAGCGTCTAATCAATATAGGCGACCTTAATAACGACAAGTGCGGCATTACCAACCTTTTAGGGGGGGGGGCATGCAACAGCACAAGTATCATCGGGCTACGTGGGGGTCGCACGCCTCCTTTCGTTCCACTTCGAACAACCACCCTAACCCAGCAACCTGGGCTATGTCTTGTCGGCGATGCTGTGATAATCGTCACCATTTTCCGACACTTTTTTTTCCATCTGACTTCCCAAAGGAGGTAACGGAGCTGCCCACTACACGCTGAGGTCTAGCTGAGATCTCGCTCACGAGATAGCCGCCCCAGAGGTGAGGCACCGGGGGGGGTTGGCCGGGTGGGGCGGGGGGGTGTACTCATGTCATGCATGGCCGTAGTCGTATGACCATAGACCCTCGCGTCCCTACAAAGCTGGAACGGGGCGCATCGGTTTTTCGTCGACCAGGCAGACATTGCTAGCACCAAGCACGAATCGCTGTGAGGTGTTTGGCGAGTCACATGAAGGGTGAGCCGCATCCTACCAAGTACCGCTTGTGAGGCGAACTCTCCTGCATATGGAAGACAGCGTCTAATTAATTGATATGTTTTTTCTGGTGTGGCCACTTCCAGAGACGGCAATGGGTATACTACTGCAAGTAACTTCCTCTTGGGTGCCTTACCATATAAACACTACGGGTTCAAGTCTAGATCACCGCTCGCTGTTAACCCTTGTAACACTGCAGACATTATTGCACAATAACTACAAGTAGTTTGTCTCCCAAAGCATGGGTGTGGTCCCCAAAGGTGATGCGTCCTAAAAGGCACGATAGGTCGTTATTTCCACTTTGAGACTCGTGTTGAAGATGTCCTGCGCTACACCAGCCTACCCTTGCAATCGAAGGCTGCTTGCTACTGCTTGCTGCTATGCTGCTGGTGCTGCTGTTGTGCTGCTGCCGTTGCTGTTGTTGCTGTTGTTGCTGCTGCTGTACTGCTGCTGCTGCTGCGCTCTGCTGCTGCGCTCCGCTACGCCAGCCTACCCTCACAGTCGGAGGCTGCTTACTACTGTTTGCTGCTGCTGTTGCTGGTGCTGGTGGTGCTGCTGCTGCGAGTGCTGCTGCCGTGCTGCTGCTGCACTGCTGCTGTGCTGCTGCTGTGCTGTTGCTGTGCTGTTGCTGTGCTGCTGCTGTGTTGCTGCTGCTGTTGCTGCTGTGCTGCTGCTGTGCTGCTGCTGTGCTGGTGGTGGTGCTGCTGCTGCTGTGGTTGGGCTGCTGCTGCTGCTCTGCTCCTACGAATGCTACTGATATTACTGCGACTCCTACTCTTACTCGATTACAAACGACTATAGAAGTGCGTACTGTTAGTATGTTGCCATTACGTATACTATTAGACATATGAAACACACTATGCACTCGTATTGCGTGTTAATGCGACCACTACTGCTGCTGCTGTGCTGTTACTGCTTACTACTTTATTATGTACCACAACCACTACGTATCACTTCTATTAGTACTATGCTACCATATACCTGGTACGTACTTACTGGGAGTATTGAAAGTAAACACTGTACTCGTACTTGTACCCGGAGTATGAGGTGTATGCGCACCGTTTGGATTAAATCGCACGTCGGATTGGCCACGATCTAGATAATCTACGTACATCATCTAGATCCTTGCCTGCCGTGAAGAGATGTTTCGCAGTGTCTGTATAGTACAGATCCAACCCAGGAAACACGTCCTAGATCACGCGGGTTATACTGCTCCCACCCGGCAACATGAGCTAGATCATACAGATCATACAGATCATACAGATCAGGAATCTATCTGCCCTGAAATATCTTGATCATAAAACGAGGATCGACGATCTATCCGAGGTGTGAACGCATTCACAGATGTTTCCAGGAGTGAGTGGGGGTGGGGTACATTCCTTTAAAGGTGGATTTACTGGAGGCACTGTGAGAGTAGTTGCAATATGTTAAAGGGTTCGATGGTGCTCATACTGCTCATACTCGGGGTTCCGTACTGCGCACACTGCCCGTGCTTCAAGTAGGATTCACTACTGCGGCTACTGCCGGTACTCGCAGTAGTCTTGGTGGATACTGTCAATACCAACTGGCGGCATTGTGATATTATGCACTGCGGATACTGCCAGTACTGGTAGTAATTCGGCCGCCAGAACTTCCATACTGCGAGTACTCGCAGAACTATGTACAGCAGTGTTTAATCCAAACGGTGCGCATACACGTCATACTCCGGGTACAACTGACAGTCCAGTCAACTGTACACAATCATCACATCATACATGTATCATACGTGTGATACGAAATACTGCTGTAGCTGTAGTAGTTGGCGGCTGAGGTACTGCTGTATGCCTATGATTACCGGACGGCTCGAGTATGAGTTCTAAGCTCAAGCTGCTGGTTATCAAGCGATCTGCCCTGACACCACGCGTTCGTACGTAGGGCTACCCATACGAGTACTTCGCACTCGGCACAGAACCCCGAAATACAACTACGAGTACGTCGTACTTAGTCGCAGTACGGCGGTTTGAGCAGTATCGAATACTGAAATACTGCCCGTACTCGACGAAGATTTATTTCAACATTTCTTCACATGCTACTATTAATACTGCTGCCGGTGTATGGTACCAGGTATGTTGTATTTATACATGCAGCAGTACAGCAGCAGCATCTTACACGTCGTCATATATTTCAAAATCTAAAAAACAACAGCTGTGAGCTCGAGGATTTCGTCGATTATATACAACGTCCAGCAGTGTAATTTATCATTCCTGGTACTGCTGTAGTGCTGTACGTGCGTACTCGTACATACTGCTGTATTACGTGGTATCCAGTTGTTGGAATGGTGATATGCCACAATATTCACTTTCAGAAGCACAAAATTTAGCCGAAAGTTCATGAAGGAAACGTCGACGTGGCCGAGTGGTTAAGGCGACGGCCTGCTAAGCCGTTGGGCTTTGCCCGCGTGAGTTCGAATCTCATCGTCGACGATACCTCTTTTTTTTTTTTTTTCTTTGTACATTGCACATTTAATTTTGGCATTTCGTTTTTTGGTTGATGTCACATCATGCTTACATATTATATTGTGTATGTACTCTTACATTCATTCACTGTTTTGCACCAGAGTTGTTGTTGATACCAACAATAATGTTGTTGTTACGTTGCTGTTTTTGTACTCGCCGAATATATGTTGTACGTACGAGTACTCGTACTGCTGCTATTAATTAATACTGCTGTTGTAGTCACGAAAAAAAAAAAGTCACCAGGTTCTTGCCCGCATCGATCCGCTGAAAACACTACTACAGCAAGCAGTCAGTACAGCGGGTTACTTCGTTCACGTCAACGGCTGATTGATGCTATGATATCCCTGTGATAAAATAGGTTTCTTTCATAACAAAAAAAAAAGGGTAAGGGGGGGAAAGAAGCGAAATTTCGCGACATGATATTCAGTGATATTCATGATTTTGTCCAAAATGGTATTATTATAATAGTAGTGTTACGTAGCTGATTTACATTCTGACCAGCTTTTGGGATGCAGTTTGGGGGACAACCAGTGAATTACTTGATTTTAGTGATTTTTTTTTTTTTTTTCCCCTCGACCGCGATGGATCCCTCAGACCTGACGATTATGACTGAGGTCGTTTTATTTGTCAATTCGTAGTATTTCGCTAGTTATCATCCGAAAACCAAATTGACAAATCCGTTAATATATTTAACGCATTCAAGTATATATACGCACCTAGGAAAGAGTTAAAGTGGGGTTGAATCTATTGTAGTACATACTGCTGTAAGTAACCGTAGTCTCCAGTCCTTTTAACTAAAAAACCTAATAATAATCCTGACTCCACCGCGTGAACGAAATCTAACTTACAAAAATAATATTTAGATCTACAAATTGCTCCATGCTGCCATGATCAAAAGGACACGTCGACGTGGCCGAGTGGTTAAGGTGACGGCCTGCTAAGCCGTTGGGCTTTGCCCGCGTGAGTTCGAATCTCATCGTCGACGGAACCTTCATTTTTTCCTCACGCATGAATAAAAGTGCACTACGAGTATTAGTACGATCGTACGGGTATAAAATTGGTACGTACTACGTACGTAATTCGTACCGGTATATATAATCTGGTATATATTAACATTGATACTCGTGTACGAATATTGATGGGCGAAATGCACCCAGGGACCGCCCAGCGCAGGCAGCAATGTCAGGGAGGCCTCGGGCGTTCGTGGGGCGAATTATGCCGGGATAACAAACAAACCGTGGTGTTGAAATAACCGAGGAAAATGCTAGAAGGAGAAGGAGAAGGAAGAGGAGCAAGGACTGAGGAGCGAAGGAGAAGGAGGGCCCGAGGGAAAGGAGCAACGACCGAGGGACGAAGGGGGAGGAGGAGGAGGGTCCGAGGGAAATAAAATGCCGGGAAAAGCTGTCGTGTATGTACATACTACGTAGAACAGAGGAATTTTCTGCGTGTATACAGGCGGAGGAGCAGGAGGAGCAGGGTTTAAGAAACGGGGCACGGCGGCGACAACTGTCCTGTAGTATTGAAAGAGCTTCTAGGGAGGGGCGGCCTCGCGCAGTCGCGGGACGAAATATGATGGTAAAACCCGTCGCGTATAACCGAGGGGCTTTCTGTAAGGGGACGACCTCGCGCGGTCGTGGGACGGAACATGCCGGGGGGGGGGGGGGGACGGCGTGCAGAACCGAGAGGGACCTTCTATTACCGGGTGGGCTAATGTAGTAACAAGAGTAATCAGAAACCACGATGGACCCAAAAAAAAACATGTATCCCTCTATGTCTACAAACTATATTTGGGGTATGATTACTATGATATGCTCCCCCGTATCAGGAGGAGGGGGAGGTGACGAACGGCGGCGGCGTCGCAGGCCAGTTGGGCACCAAAGCATGCTGTAAATATGTAGGAGGCCGTAAAGTTTTTTTTTTTTGGCGCGTGAAGGTCTCTTCTGGTCTTAATATACTAGTTTTTGTGTAGGGGGGGGCGGCCCGCCAAGGGGTAAAAAACTGCGGTCTCCTGTACGTGCTCGGAGCAATCTTTGTTGGGACCATTGCCTCCCGCGCGTAGTCAGGGTGCGAGTAGTAACGATGGATCGATTCAAGCATAAAATCGAGTCGCTCGAACGATTCAAGGAACACTTCGAGTCCCGCCGGGAGAGTCACCTCGGGGAGAAAACGTCGGTCGGGGGGGGCAGCTTCTCCAAGACAGACAATAGCTGAAGTTCCACCCAAGCAATGGCGTGACAGATTCGGTCCAGTGTAGATAGTGCACATGACTTGGCCTAATAACTTCGACAAAAATTGGTGATAGTCCCAACTATCTCTTCAAATTACAACTCCATTTCCGATAAAAATATCACTGCGGTCGGGGTCAGGGTTAAGGTCAGGATTTTACTACATACTGCAATGTACAGGAACGTGTACCTACGTCCAATAATCTCAAGTGTTTTGTCCCCGGAACGGTAGATAGTAGTGCATCCTAAAATTGGTTAAAATTCGGTTATACTTGAACCATTTTGTCAAAGCTACGTAGGCAGGCCAAGGCCTAAATTCAGCCCTCATTCGATCCGCGGTGGCTGGCCGAATCGGTGCGGTACAGCATGGCAGGAGGAGTAGAGTCCACAGGTCGCGCGGGCTTATCACCATCTGGCGAGAACGACGACGGACTCTGTTCCTCTCGTTCAGATTACGCGGCGGGTCTATCGCCCACTGGCGGGGACGACGACGAATGAATGTGGCTGTCGAGGGTATCGTACTGCTGCGCCGGCTGGGAAGTTGCAGCGGCCGGTAAAAAGCGCGTATAGGGTCCGAGAGATCGAAACTGTACCGGACAGCAGCGTGACGAGTTTCAGCAAAGGTTGAACAGTACAGGAGACCGCGGTGCCACCCCTTGACTGAGCGCGCCCTGCACTAAAACCAGTATAATAAGACCAAAAGCAGCCTTGACGCGTCCTAAACAACCCGTCTCCCATTACAGGAGACCGCGGTTTGATTCCTTGACTAACCGCCCCTGCACTAAAACCAGTATAATAAGGCCAAAAGAGGTCTTGACACTAAACACCGGTCTCCTCCTCCTCCGAGTAGCACCTTTGATTTTCAGAGAGAATCGTGCTACGATATGCCGGGGTATATATACGTAACACTTTCTTCATACGTTTACGACGTATAAGAATAAACTCGCCTAACTGTCAGGCACTTGGTAAAATAATTTCAGTGTTTTATTGTTTTTTCACGATGCATTGTGGCTGAAACATGCACTGCGCATACAGCGCATACATACAGGTATTATGTATTATGCATATAGTATGTATGATACTTACATGTATTGGTCGGATGGTAACACAAACAGAACAACAGCACTACGACAATCTACTACTACTGTGTGTTTCAAAATACCTATAACCTGCGAGGCGTCATGTATGATGCGTATATTAGCCAGCCAGTCATTCGTTTTGCTGTCTAACCAACACAACCAACCTTCAAAACTCGAAAACATGTCGCACAAAAGCTTCCTCCTTCCTCCACAGTTATACTATACAGCAGTATGCCAACTGTTTAATCTACACATAATAATACTGAGCTGGATGACAATGTATTGCGAAGCTCAAGCCGGAAGTAGTATGGTACTCGTACAGAAGGGAGTAGATTTTGTGCAGAGCTCTCTTTGTTTCTTCTGTAGCTTTCTTCTTTTGGGGTAGAATGCTTTTGTGTGGCCAATGTCGAAGCTCATGCTACGCACTGTCGGGTGGCAAGGGAAATAATACGTACTATTAATAATATAACCATACCTGTTTGGTTTCCCTTGGTTTTCTTCGTTCAGGAAAGGCTCGTAATGTTCCTGAGTGATCAACGTTAAAGCTCATTTATGCTGCACATGGTTGGGTTGCAAATGCAACCATGCTCGTTTGTGAATTTAGCAGGGTGTGGTGGGTACGCCTACCAACGAAGGGAAACGTCGACGTGGCCGAGTGGTTAAGGTGACGGCCTGCTAAGCCGTTGGGCTTTGCCCGCGTGAGTTCGAATCTCATCGTCGACGGCACCTCTTTCTTTTTCCAGACATTTTTATCACCAACAGGCGATACGAAGGACACTATCACTGCTTGCTGCTGCTGTTGCTGCTTGCTGTTGTTGCTTGCGGTCGTCGCTGGTGCTGGTACAAAAAATACTTGTTATCACCAACAGGCGATACGAAGGACACTATCACTGCTTGCTGCTGCTGTTGCTGCTTGCTGTTGTTGCTTGCGATCGTCGCTGGTGCTGGTACAAAAAATACTTGCACGCGTCGGATAGTTCACAATCGACGTAATGATCAGACAGTCTAGATCCCTAGCCTGCCTTCATGAGATAGATACTGTGCAGGACAGCAGTACAGATCCCATCATAGAAACATGTCATCCAGTAAATCGTGCACAGGTATACGGATCCCACCCGGCAAAATGAGCTATAGATCATACCTACCTACGGTGCAAATAAATCCGGAAAATACCCGCCTTGAAAGAAGATCTACTACTACATGGACTATTTATTATGTGGAAAGCGATGACCGGCCCTACGAGTGAAGTACTGCTGTCTAATTGTGTGTCTGGCGACATTCAGCGCACCCAGCAGGGCCCGTAGTTATTATTAGTCCGACGAATGATTTACGTAGGTATTATACGACCAATAAATAGATGTTAAAAAGTTCCGTCTTCATAACGAAACCCAAGCAACACGAACAAAAGGCAATACATACCAAAACGTACTGAGTACGAGTACGAAAAAATTAACACGTCCTGTAACAAATCCTATATATATGTGATCATCGCTCTCCTTTGTCCCAGTTGTGATCAAAGGAAAACGTCGACGTGGCCGAGTGGTTAAGGTGACGGCCTGCTAAGCCGTTGGGCTCTGCCCGCGTGAGTTCGAATCTCATCGTCGACGGAAGCCTTCATTTTTTCCCCCCAAGACGTGGGTCAAAATTAGTGCTCCAACGCGTGGTGCGCGCTGGGGGCCATGGTGCGGGTAGCGCACCACGAGCCGGCGGCGATGTGCGCGCCCCCACAGGGGGCCCCCGGGGCCCCGGAGCCCCCCGGAGAACCCCGGGAGGGCCGCCGGAGGCGAAAGTTTTGGACGTATGTGCGTAAATTTACTAAAAATGTCCGTTTCATTCGCTCGTCTTGCAAAGAACATTATTGTCACGGGGACCAAGGGTTTTCGTGAATCGCACAGACAGGCCTTATTCTCATGGGGTTGTTTATTCACGCGTTTTTTCTCATTAGATCGTAGATTGATCGATATTGATAGACCACCATTCGAATCATTGAAACCCCCTATTCCTCTGTATCTGCGAGGCTTTGAAGCCTTGTTTCATCCTCGGAGAGAGAAAACTGGTCATAAGCTTGAACTCAGTCCCCTCAAAAAGGAAAGCCACAAAGAAATTCAGCATGAAATTGTTGAAAATATCACACAAAAAAAGGCTCCAAAAAAAAGTATTCGCCTGCGGCGAAAAGAAACCCAAAACAAAAAATAGCCTTCGGCGAAATTGGCCCTCGCATTTTTTTTTGCCTGCGGCCAAAAAAGGTGCGGGGGTCGAAAATGGATGTGCCGCTAGCCGCACATCTACTTTTTTTTCGTGGTGCGCTGCGCCGATTTCTCAGGAAAATGGTGCAACTGCGTAACATTTCACCACCTAACTAAATTATAACCCTGCACAGATACTCCGAGTATACTCGGAGTATCGCGTATTTTTCGTACTCCGAGTACTGAGAGTATTAGAGTACTGGTGGCCTAAATACTCGGAGTACTTGGAGTATGAGCAGTACTGAAGGCCCAAATACCCCGAGTACCTGGAGTATGAGCAGTACTTATACTCGAGTACAAGCAGTACTCGGAGTAAAAACATCTAAATTACTCGGAGTACTCCGAATATCGAGAGTATTGGACACCGAAATGCTGCGAGTACACAAAGTACCTGAAGTATTTTTTACTCGAAAATACTCTAATTATACTCTGAGGTAATGGGAGCATCTTTGCATTTTTAAATGCTATAAACGCCAGTCACATGCTCCCAGCACTTGGGAGGAATGACGGCCGAGTCTTTAAAATGATGCAAAGATGCTCCTAACGTACTTTACACTCCGAGTATACTCCGAGTATCGAGTACATTTCGTACTCCGAGTAATTAAGAGTATAAGAGTATTAGCGGCCTGAATACTCGGAGTACTTGGAGTATGAGCAGTACTGAAGCCCCAAATACTCGGAGTACAAGGAGTACCCGCAGTATCGGACCCCGAAATACTCCGAGTAAAGCAGTATCGAGAGTGTTCACACCCGAAATACTCCGAGTACGAGCAGTATCCGGAGTATCGAACCCCGAAATACTCCGGGTACACGAAGTACCTGAAGTATTTTATCTCCAATACTCCTTACTTTACTCCAAGGTACTCGGAGCATCTGTGTAGCTCTGGTTGGAACCAGCTTCTACGAAAAAATTGAAGACGTCGTGTAACAAGTTTTATACCTAATACTCGCTCGCGTACGTCTCAGTTGTGAACAAAGGAAAACGTCGACGTGGCCGAGTGGTTAAGGTGACGGCCTGCTAAGCCGTTGGGCTTTGCCCGCGTGAGTTCGAATCTCATCGTCGACGGAAACCTTTATTTTCCCCCCCCCAAGACATCTGTGACCCCTCTATAGTGCCGGTTACTCGCTGTTGTATCATATATATGTATGTACGTATTAGTGCCTGGGGAATCACTTGGCACAGTTGGGATTGACTAATAGTGCCGGTTGCCACTTATAAGGCAGGGGTTTTTGGCTTGCGCATGCCGGCCCTACAGAGAGACCACTACTACTGCGCATGTTTCGGTACACAAATAAATGCAGTACTATGTAAAACGGTTAACATGGCACTGCTCTTCCTGTGCTCTTTCCTGTTGTCGCTGTCTCCAGATGTCAAGCCGTTCCATCCGTGGTGGTTAAAGAGGAATTCATCAGGCTGGGAGGGAGGAAGGGTTAGGTACAGAGGGATATTGTGTAATAACCCACGCGCCCGAGGCAGCACAGCAGCTTGTTTTGGTGTTGCAACGGGAGCGACGGGTCAAATTGACACGCGGCACGTATTACATACCCTTTCATATAAATATGTGGAACTGCTTGTGGTGATTTCTACCAATCAGCCGGAGGAGTAAACAAAAAAAAAAAAAGTAACTACTCGTTCGAGTAGCAATTTTGGGACCTAAAAATGTGAGGGGGGTGGTACAGAGGGATGCGAACTACCGTATCAACACCTCCGACAGATCATCGATTCCTACAGTTCATGATCTAGATATCCCAGGGGCAGAAGACGTGTGCATGATCTGTATGATCTGTATGATCTAGCTCATGTTGCCGGATGGAAGCCAGCCTTGTAACCTGCATGATATATCTAGGACCCGTTTCCTGAGTTGAATCTGTACTACGCAGATCCTGCACAATGTCTCATAACGGCAGGTTGGGATCTAGATGATCCAGATCGTGATCTATCTGTACATGAGACAGATCATGATCTGTCCGAGGTGTGGAACTGATAGCCCTGTGTGGGGACCCATGGATGAGGCGACCAAAATCATAGCACTATGTCCATAATATAAGAACCGTTTGTACATTAGAATTGAATAAAAGGGTGCTTATATTTATGGACAGATAGGTAAGTTTTTTTTGCTTAATATCGTTTTTGGTCTCATGAACCGCCTATTGATAATTGATAAGTAGTGGTGTGAACGCGCGCAGCAATACAATTATATATCACGGGGGGAAAATATTTAGTTATCAGAACCAAATACGGTGTGTTAATATAGGGGGATAGGTGGTTTTTGGGTCCATCGTGGGTTCTGATTACTCTTCTTACTACATTAGCCCGCTCTGTCCCTATAAATAGAAGGGCCATTTTGATTAAATATTGACGTACAGTGAGGGTCCCCCAGTAAGGCGGTGGTGTGCCAGAGCAATATGACCGCCTTATAGGGGGAAGCCGCCTTATTCAGTCCAGGTTATGAGTGCAAGGCCACAGTCGCGCCAAGCAATTTTGACCGCCTTATAGAGGGAAGCCGTCTTCCTCAGACCGCCATATATCGGGATACCGCCTTATATCGGGACACCGTCTTCCCCAGACCGCCTTTTGGGGGGACTCCTACTGTCCTATGCTACAGCACGATAGAGGTGCACTTATATACTTGTTTCTGAGACACCTCGATTCAGGATCCTATACTATTAGTAAGCAAAAAAACTGATTCTGATGGGGGAAAAAAAGGCAAAGTGCAAAACCCGATGGCCCATAGTATACGTAGGTGTACAACGAACAACGTGTAAAAAAAACAAAAATGGTTGTTCCAACGATTTTGGTTGTATAGAGTTTATCTGTTACGGAAACATGTCTTAAGGTCATACCATGTTTTTGGCCGAAAAATGCTACCCCTATATATGGTATAATAGCACACGTCAACCGCTGTCCCTAGATTTCGGAACAGAATGGTAAAAATGGAAGTATCCCACCGCACCTTTCGAATAAGGCTAGTGTCGTGGCGCTTGATGCTGGCGATGAGGGTGGCGTCGACCACCTGAAGAAGGTCAATCTTTATCGTTTTGCCGGCGAGAAGGGGGGGGAAGGGAGCAATTGAGGGGCGCAAAAGGTAAGACCGGGGGCAGGAGAGGGGCTCGGGGCGGGGNGGAGGAGTAAACAAAAAAAAAAAAAGTAACTACTCGTTCGAGTAGCAATTTTGGGACCTAAAAATGTGAGGGGGGTGGTACAGAGGGATGCGAACTACCGTATCAACACCTCCGACAGATCATCGATTCCTACAGTTCATGATCTAGATATCCCAGGGGCAGAAGACGTGTGCATGATCTGTATGATCTGTATGATCTAGCTCATGTTGCCGGATGGAAGCCAGCCTTGTAACCTGCATGATCTATCTAGGACCCGTTTCCTGAGTTGAATCTGTACTACGCAGATCCTGCACAATGTCTCATAACGGCAGGTTGGGATCTAGATGATCCAGATCATGATCTATCTGTACATGAGACAGATCATGATCTGTCCGAGGTGTGGAACTGATAGCCCTGTGTGGGGACCCATGGATGAGGCGACCAAAATCATAGCACTATGTCCATAAATATAAGAACCGTTTGTACATTAGAATTGAATAAAAGGGTGCTTATATTTATGGACAGATAGGTAAGTTTTTTTTGCTTAATATCGTTTTTGGTCTCATGAACCGCCTATTGATAATTGATAAGTAGTGGTGTGAACGCGCGCAGCAATACAATTATATATCACGGGGGGAAAATATGTAGTTCTCAGAACCAAATACGGTGTGTTAATATAGGGGGATAGGTGGTTTTTGGGTCCATCGTGGGTTCTGATTACTCTTCTTACTACATTAGCCCGCTCTGTCCCTATAAATAGAAGGGCCATTTTGATTAAATATTGACGTACAGTGAGGGTCCCCCAGTAAGGCGGTGGTGTGCCAGAGCAATATGACCGCCTTATAGGGGGAAGCCGCCTTATTCAGTCCAGGTTATGAGTGCAAGGCCACAGTCGCGCCAAGCAATTTTGACCGCCTTATAGAGGGAAGCCGTCTTCCTCAGACCGCCATATATCGGGATACCGCCTTATATCGGGACACCGTCTTCCCCAGACCGCCTTTTGGGGGGACTCCTACTGTCCTATGCTACAGCACGATAGAGGTGCACTTATATACTTGTTTCTGAGACACCTCGATTCAGGATCCTATACTATTAGTAAGCAAAAAAACTGATTCTGATGGGGGAAAAAAAGGCAAAGTGCAAAACCCGATGGCCCATAGTATACGTAGGTGTACAACGAACAACGTGTAAAAAAAACAAAAATGGTTGTTCCAACGATTTTGGTTGTATAGAGTTTATCTGTTACGGAAACATGTCTTAAGGTCATACCATGTTTTTGGCCGAAAAATGCTACCCCTTATAATAAGCGCGTATAGATAGCAGCACGTCAACCGCTGTCCCTAGATTCGAACAGGAATTGGTAAAAATGGAAGTATCCCACCGCACCTTTCGAAATATAGGCTAGTGTCGTGGGGGGGAGGGACGATGGGTCGATGGCAAGGAAAGGGGTGGTGAAGGAACACCTTCTACAAATCGTCTCGGTGACCACACAGGTCGCCATTTCGAGGAGGGTGTCGCGCTTCAAACTCCAGCTTAGGGACCGCCAGGAAGCGAGAAGGAGCAGATGGGGAGGGGGGGGGGGGTGTACTTCATTTTCATGCATGGCCGTAGTCGTATGACCATAGACCCTCGCATCCCTACAATGCCGGGACGGAGCATGTCGGGTTTTCACCGACCAGGCAGACATTACTAGCACCAAGCACGAAGCGCCGTGAGGTGTTGGGCGAGTCGCATGAAGGGTGAGCTGCATCCTACTAAGAACCGCTTGTGAGGCGGACTTGCATATGGATGGCAGCTTCAACGAGTTAATTTAATTTCTGGTGTGGCCACTTCCTGAGACAGCAATGGGAGCACTGTGTAACTGCCTCGCGGGTGCCTTACCATATACACACAGCGTGATACGATAATTCCCCTTGTGCGGAGCAAAGATTCTCCACCCCGTACAAAATATCTAACTCGACCGCCAGCTTTGGTAACCGCCAAAAAAACAAAAACGGCACCCTGGTTGTCTAGCTCACGCAGTGAGAGGCGTGTTCTACAGTGTCGTCGCCAACCGACGCCAACCCAACCTATAGGGGCGTACTCATTTGTTGGTTGCTTTAGTCATTTTACCATTTTGACCACGCATCCCTATCGAAACGGGGGGGGGGGGGCGTACTCATTTGTTGCTTGCCTTGGTCATTTGACCATTTAACAAACAAACCCCTTTTTTTTAGGAAAAAAAAAAAGGGGGGGGGGGGGGGGGGGGTACTCAATATTAATGCATGGCCGTGGTCGTATGACCATAGGGGAGGGGGCGTACTTATTTGTTGTTTGCCTTAGTCATGAGGGGGTATACTCATGTCGTGCATGGCCGTAGTCGTATGACCATAGACTCTCGCGTCCCTACAATGCCGGGACGGAGCACACTGGGTTTTCACCAATCAGGCAGGGGGGCGGGGGGAATACTCATGTCATGCGTGGCTGTAGTCGTATGACCATAGACTTTCGCATCCCTACGTACAATGCCGAGACGGAGCACGTCGGGTTTTCTACGACCAGGCATAAACATAGCTTGCACCAAGCGCGCCAGACTTCCTGCTGGAAGCTGCACTGCCTCGTCAAGTGGGTGCAACTGGGCTCTAGAAAGTACCAACATACTTGGCAGGAAAATTCGGTACCTAAACGTCATTCCGAAACTAATTACTATGCGGAAACTACAGTAAGTGACATTTGGAAACCAGGTGACATTCGAAAACTAAGTGGCATTCGAAAACTAAACGCGCCTCGTGCGGTTATGAAGTGTTGTCTCACTATTATTCGTCGCAGTCTCGGGGGGGGGGGAGGGCGCAACCCGCCCGCCCTATATACCGCCCCCAAACGATACTCAAGGAACTCCCGCAAGCCGAAGATCCCGATTCTGACTCCACCACAGCCAACATACACACAAAGGAAGCGATACCGAAGGTGTGCCAAAAAACCCGTCACCGCACCTCTATTGATAAAAAGGTCAGAATGGTAACAAACCGCTGGGGTGGAAGTTCTGTACAAATGAATAAAACAAATACCAGGTACTACTACTGTACGAAGCATTTTGTTTTGTATCCTTTTTACTTGGCCTTGGTATATCTCCCCCCCTATCTGGGTCTCAAAAAACAAAATGAGGTGTCGCTATTTTTTTGTATATATTGTACTATTATACATATATGTAAAGCAACTCGGGGGCGTTAAACAGCCCCGCGAACACCCAGCAACCGCAAACGGCTCAGAGAACACCGAACAATAATTTCCCTGTGTTCAGGCGGTAGTTTCGCCTTGTGCATCACGTTTGGTTGTAGCCTGCCCCGCCTACAAGGGCGTCGGCTTACCTCGCGCTTTAGACCGTCGGCTTGCGCAAGCGCTAAGGATTCCTGTCTCTTCGATGCCGCCAGTTCTTGGCGCAAAGTCGCGATCTGACAACAAGAGAGAGAGAGAGGGAAATGGGGGGGGTGGGGGTTGTCTTCATCTGAAAAAATGGGGTGATCGTCGCCGATCAATCCTTCGCTTTGGATGCTGCCAAAAAATACGGGGGGACATAGTATTTGGGACCAAATATGCTTAGAAAAAATACTGGAATATATATGGGTGCCAGGCTCTCGGTCCAACCGTTGCATGGATATGCCCTGCGTTTGTTTCACCATTTGCCGAGGTCAATAGATATCTGTGTCTTATTGTACGATTGTGGTCATTCGTATTCCCAAGACTGCTTGTTGTTGTCGCCAGCTTCTTATGCTGTCCCGTGCACAAGCAATGACTGACGACACTCAAGACCCTTGCATGCGCAGCAAGGGCAGCCCCCCTTGCCACACTCTTCGTATCGTTCACCCAGCTTGTCGTCAAGCCTGGATGCGTCAACAACCTGGCGACCCCTCGACGCTACTCAGACAAGAAAGGAAAGTGCTACAGACTCAAGCCGAACCTAAGTCCGTGCTCATGTTGGTATCGACTGCAGGACACGTCTGTAGTGCTTTCCTTCTGAGTAGCGTCGAGTAGACGCCAGGTTGTTGGAGTATCCAGGCTTGACGACAAGCTGGGTGAACGATACGACCTGGCGTCTCCTCGACGCTACGTACTCAGACAAGAAAATGAAGTGCGACGTACAGACTCAAGCCTAACCTGAGTCCGAACTCATACATAAAGCTTTTTGTGTATGTCATGGGTCCTGATTATTATGCTCCCCTGTAATAGAAAAGGGGTGAACAAGTAAGTATGCGAGATTAGACGAACTCGAAAACGTATCATTTTTGTTGGTTACCTGGTATTGTATAAGCACTAGTCATTGGCCTATTAAGCCACGCCCACCTCTAAAGCAAGGCATGTCGTATATTGTATAATAGCGGCGGCAGGGTAAATTGCCAACTCACTTCGCTCAAAGTTAAGTTTTCCCGAGTATAATAATAGGGCTGCATGCTGTTCGCTCATAACTAAGTTTTCCCGACTGCGGTTGCATGCAGACAGACGCGCCTGCCTGCCTCCCTGCCTAGTCACCTCGAGGTTGAGCCGGCGGACGGTGCGAGCGAAAGGATCCTCGTTGATGCGGACAGAGTTGACGATGCTTTTGGCCTGGTCTGCGTACCGCAGCGTCGACATCGTCTCCTCCAGGTAGCGTGCGCCCGGCCTTTTCATATATAAACACGCGTCCACGAAAAAAACGGTTGAAAAAAACAAACAACGAAAAAACAAAAATCGAACGAACAAAACGAACAAAAAAACATTGAAAAGAGAAGAAGAGAAACAAACACACAATACAAATACGAGTAGAAGAAAATAATAAACTGAAGAAGAAAAAAAAACACCGAAAAAAACCAAGAACAAAAATAAAAAATAAAATGTGTTTAAGTTGCAGTGTATGACGCGCCGTCTCATCTAGAAACTGCTGTAAAACGAAAAAAAAGAGAGGGATTTTTCTGGGGGGTTTTTTCTGGATTTTTGGATTAGTGAGCTCGCTAGCTCCCCGACTCGCAGATTCATTAGCGAAGAAAATGAAGAATCACGATACACCACAGTACTTTATATGCCAGCCACTAGCAACAGCACGCAACGTTTGTTCGCGTGTTATTTCAGTCTGCCACCACCATCTCGTGCTGTACGACGTACCCACTTAAGGTAGTGCTGCCACTCACGCAATCATCCAAACAAGGTCTGCCGATAGAGGTAAATTCTTCAAACAAGCACACAGAATATATGAACCAACATGCCTCATTCTCTCTTGCAACTAACCACGGAATATTATCGGAAGGTTCCCTATCTCTAATACGAGTTCTCTCCAATTTATTCCTAAAATTATTTCAGACACTAAACGTACGCAGGGGAAAACAGGGAAAAATACGGGAATTAGGACTACCAACAGCGTGAAAAAATCGGAAAACTTAAATCTCATGATTTTATTGTTTTTCCTTTTTCTCTCAACACAAAACAGGAAATTTAGGGGGGAAAGTTCTTCGAAAATGACGGCCCTGGGCCCTGTCTTACCTAACTGTGGCGATCATCGTGGTGTGAGAGTTGCCTCCCAAGCTGTCCTTCAGCAAGAACGTCAGCACGCTCTCCCTGCAGCGGCATCGATTCGAGCACCAAGCGACACAGTACCGTGAGCGGCGTTTCGAACAAGCGGGTTCAAACAATGCCTTTCCAGGCACACGCCACTATCACATCCACACGCAATTGTGACAATACCAATATTTCGTACACTATCCTAACTACGAAAACGGCATCAAAACATCACCAAATCATCACTCCACTCTCGACCCAACCCAACTCGATCCAACCGAACCCCACCCAACCCGACCCAACCCGACCCAATCCAACCCAATCCAACCCAACCCAACCCAACCCAACCCAACCCAACCCAACCCAGCCCAACCCAACCCAACCGACCCAACCCCACCACCCAACCCAACGATCCAACCAACCCCACCCACCGACCCAACCCGACCCAATCCCAACCAATACCACCCACCCAACCAACCCAACCCAACCCAACCCAACCCACCCAACTCACCCAATCCTACAACCAACCCAACCCAACCCAACCCAACCCAACCCAACCCAACCCAACACCACCCCAACCCAACCCAACACCACCCAACCCATACCCAAGCAAGCCAAGCCAAGCCGACCAAGCCAACGCCAGCCAAGCCAAGCCAAGCCAACCCCTATCGGCACTCTTCCCCCCCCGCCACAGAATGTCGACCTCACCCGCCGCTATCCACCGCCACCATCCCCCCCGCCTCCTCCAGCAGAAGAAGGCGACGCCGCGTCCCTCCTCGTCGCCCTGGGGGACGTCGATAGCCGCGGCGATGAGGCTGGTGACAACAGCGGCAAAGACGACGCCGCTCTCAACAACCCGTCCTCGCCCGGCAGGCGGTTGTCAGAAAAGAGCCTCGGGCGGTCACCTCCCATAGCGGTGCCTCCGGGGGCGGCGGCGGCGGCTGCTGCTGCTGCCGCGGCTGCAGCGGTGGAGGCGACTTCGTCGCCGACGGTGGTCGGACCGGAGGAAGCGGGCCCGTGAGACGGGGAAGGGGGGCTAGCCGACGATGGCCAGATTCTCTTCTGCCAAAAACAAAAACAATCGAGGAGGAAATGTCGGCCGGAGCATACCGGGGGGGAGCGGCATAACGAGGGGGTTGGGAGGTTATTGAGTACGGGGAGGGGGGGTGCGGGCGTGGCGGGGGGCGTACTCATTTGTTGCTTGCCTTAGTCATTTGACCATTGACCACGCATCCCTTTCGAGATGGAGCACCGGGGGGCGTACTCGTTTGTTGTTTGCCTTAGTCGTTTCACCATTATTGACCACGCATCCCCTTCGAGACGGGGGGATGGGAGAGGGATTTAGATCTGTACTGTAAAGATCCTGCGCAGCATATCTTAACGGCAGGTTAGGATCCAGATGATCTGTATATATCTGTCCGATATTTTGTGATTGTGGAAATATTTCGCTCACTTTGAGCCCCATGAAGCCGGTGACTCCAGGAGCTCGTGCTCTCCAGCATCCATCGCACCCCCCTTGTCGGATTTGCGCGGACTTTGATTCGAAGCTTGGCGGGGGCGTGACTGCCGAAAGTAAAAACAGAGACAGGCGAGCCGGTGCGGAAGAATAGAAGGGGGAGCTGAGGTGGAGAAGCATGGGTCTATTGAACGTACGGGACACGTTTATGTGTTACGAAGCGCGATAACGTCATTAGCCGGCGGGCTAAAGTCAACTTACAAGTATTTGTTGTAACATTCTACCGTCGCGTTGACTCGCACCTGGTACGTACTAGTATACACTTTGGGATTGATGAGGCCTCCTGCTGCGATCAAGCCGGAGACTTTCGCCCAGGGCTACTACCCCCGCGTTGGTTCGTCTGCAATCAACGCGGTACCTCGTACTCAACGCAGTACCTCGTCGGAAAGAGTACATTACCCCGGTAAAATAAACCCCTGATTGCGGCCCGGCCTTTTGGCTCCCAGATTACTGAGTGGACGCTCTGCGGCCGTTTTGCAAGAAACCCATCGCCAAATATGGAGCATAACTCTACGTGAGAGTCAGTGCTCTTCCAGCAGCCACGTTAACCATCAATTGAATATTCCTATGCCGTGCATGGCGAAAAGCATTACAACAACTACTGCTGTACGATAATATTGGTTTTCGCCGCGCAAAGTGTTTGACTTGCCTCCCGGTTGGCGGACTCAGCCAACCCTCCCCTGTCGTGCTTGAACAAAGAGCCAGGAATTCATCGGTACAAGTACACCCAACCTCAATAAAGTATGACCCGAACGCAATACGCGTCGGTACGATGACTTGATAGTCAGTCACTACACGTAAGTGCCTAACTATACAGTACTCGGTAGTCACAACGCGCCAAATGCCTAACTAAAGACATCCACCAAACGCAATAATACGCCTCTGCACGATAACTCCAAGTGCTTCCATCAATGCAAGCAATGTGACAGTATAACACCCGCGAGCGGAACATCCGGAACACACAGAACAACGTACCCTCCCCTCCACCCCCCCCTGTCACCCCCCCTACCCCCCACCCTCCCTTGTCACACACCCTATCCGCTCCCCCCGGGTTTTACCTCCAAGGAGGCGTATACAAGGGGCTTGATAATAACAGCCTCGACCGGAACATCCAGAACACCCGGAACAACGAGCCCCCCCCCTACTCCTCCCCCTCCCCTGTAACCCCCCCCTACCAACCCCGCCCCCCCCGGGTTTCACCTCTGAGGAGGCGTCTACGAGGGCCTTGATGACCCTCCCCAGCGTGAGCAGAGACTTATTGATGGCCGCTCCCTCCTTCAATCGCGTGCCTGCCGACCCTGCCGTGTTAGAGTTTTCCGAGCCGGCAAGGTCGACCAAGTTAACCTATTCGGAGACAAATTGGGGGGAGGGGGGGGGCAGAGAACGCACGGGACACGGTGGTCGGCGCGCGAGCGAACGGGCTCCAAGACAACGAGAAAGCAGGCTGCTGCTCGACGCACGCTAAAAGAGGAAAAACACATATTACCGTGCCTCCCTTCCTCCCTTCTCCGCCACCCGACCGTAGACCTAAAACAAATCCAGCCCCCGGGCGGGTTGGATTGAAAGGCAGTTGGCCGTTTGAGGTGGTGATTTAGCCGTTGAACGTGGTGAGTTATATCCGTTGTAAGTGGTGAGTTACCCGTTGAATATTGTAGTTTAGTCGTTGGACTTGGTAATTTACCGTTAGACGAGGTGTGGTATCCGTTAGACACCTGTTAGAAGTGGTGAGATGGCCGGTGGGAGCCTCGTCGTACGCATCGGCGTCACGCCCACCGCGCATCCATCACGTCGCGACGCATTGCACAGCAAGTACGTACATGCTGTGGGTAGAGTTTCACGTGTTGTTGCTGTTTTCACACTGTATTCCATCGCCATGGCCTCGCCATCACCTAATCCGTGGTCACAAGACAGGCTGGCTCCAACACTCTTGAGCGGAAAAAAAAAAGAAAACCAGGAAAGAAAAAAGTAAACTAAACGAAATAAAGCCGACGAAAATGGGACCCCCCAACAAACAACAAGCAAGCCCCGCCAACAACACAGACACCTCCCGGAACGCCAAATATGGGGGGTGACGGTTTCGTCCCGAACACAAAATCACCGGTCGTAAGGGGGGCGTAAGGCCGACGTGTTCCACACTAAAACCTACCTGGCAGTAGTCAACCCCGAAAGAAAACTGCAACCATTGTCTTTGGGTCATACTTGGCATTAGTGTGGGACCCTTTTTTTCCAGTAGCGTGAGGGTTAAGTAAGGCATTAATTAGCAAGCGTCGGTTTCGGCATTTTCTCAGAGAAAACAACATTCCGTCGGTCACACCCCCTAAACTGCCGTCACTCCCGACAAGTTACCGCGGTGTAAGGCAAGGAAGGCGTGTGGCTTATGTATACCTTGCTTGTGGTTTGCCCCTCCGCGCCCGTGTCAAGGTCGACCTGGATTTTCGTCGCGACGATAGTGAAGATGGCATGGCTGCGAGAGGACGCCTCGTTCATGTTGGTCCCGGCTACGACTCGCCTGAGGGAGGTCGGCGGTCGGCGGTCGCCGCGAATGTCCACGTGCCCCGTGTTGGTCGGTTGTCGAACCGATTCAAGGAGAAGTCGATCCGGAATTGCGACAACAGTGAGGAGAGAAAGAGAGAGGGAGAAAGAGAGGGGGCGGGAGGGGGGGGGGGGGAGACGGAGAGAGAGAGAACACATACAGAAAAAGACAGACATACAGACAGACACACATGACAGACAGACAAGACAGACAGAGAAGCATCGGAGGCACAGCAGAAAAGGTTGCGGTTCGCCGCGGTCGGGCAAGGAGGCGGAAGAACACTGTGATTAACCAAGTTCGGGCTGGACACGAACGGTTATGTCACAACGCGTGCCGCCAGTGAGCTTCACACGCGGTCGAAGCGACACGTTTGTGTGCACAGTTCTCCGTCTTTGCAGCAACAACAACAACAACAACGAAACAGCCCTACGACCCCCCCCTCCGCCCCTCCCCCCCTCGACAAGAATCTACCGGGACAGGTTTAACTAACACACAGATGAACACCCGGCACCCGCACCAGTGCCTACCGCCTCCCCTCAATAACCGCGTCGGTGCCTGGGCAGCCCCCTCACCTTGCCTGCCCCTCCACCAGCAACTGCTCCGTCTCTCGGGCGGTTGTCACCAGGGAACGGACCGCCCCCTCTACGAATGGTCCCTTCGTTGGATGTTCTCGTACCTTAAGCGCAACAAAATGACATATTTTAGTAACACGCGCGAACACGGCGAGAGAGAAGGGAGGGGAGGGGACGGGGGGGAGGGTACTCATGCAACGCATGGCCGTAGTCGTATGACCATAGACCCTCGCACCCCTACATTGCCAGGACGGCGCACATCTGGTTTTCACCGACCAGGCAAAAATATTTCTTGCTTGCACCAAGCGCGAAGCGTCGAGACGTGTTTGGCGAGTTTCGTGAAGAGTGAGCCGCATCCTACCAAGTACCGCTTGTGAGGTGGGCTTTCTTACTATATGAATGGCAGCGTCGAATGGGTGGGGGGTGCTGTACTGCCCGCATGTGTAATATCACAAGCGTAAGGACGAGGGTACATAGGGCGTGCTAACAAAAACATGTTTACATGCTGCGGTCTTTGAAACATTGGCTATATAACATTGCGGGGTGTGTGCTGTCCTGCTGTACGTACAAGGCCGAGCTTTGAGCTCTGCCGATAAACGAGTATTGCCCCGAAGGCCGTTTCGTCTACCACAAGGGAGACATCTGCTGTGAGGTAAGATTCTATATCAAGCATACACGATTCCCTAGGGCTGGGCACTGGCTGACTCAGGCAGTAGCGATTATAATGTCGTCAAAATCAATCAGAAAAACTGGAATGCAGCAGTATACTGTCTCTCCTTTCTCCTCTCTCATCCCGAAACGCATTTGGTGGGTTTCCGTACCATAATATGGCGTATTTCTTGAACGTACGTAATAAAAAACGTACTGGCGAACATACTGGCCAGGCCAATCAGTAGATTACTACTGCTAATACATACTGTGCCAGTGCCCAGCCCTACAATTCCCTGATTAATAGTACCACACCAAGCCCCTACGACGAGCGTTTACAATAATTGGTGCCAATTGGACTCGTGTTGTAAGCACCTTAAGGCCTTGGCTGGGCCGACCGGAGGTATCCAGGAGATCTCTGACCCTCTCCATGTAAATCTCTGTGAAAGAGACACTGCGGGGGGGGGATGGGTAGCAAAACAAGGGTACGTATAAAGTTTCGATGGGGCGCAGAATGAGGTAATAAAGGAACGATGGGAGGGGGGCATACTCATCTGTTGCTTGCCTTCGTCGTATGGCCATTGACCACGCACCCCTTTCGAGACGGGGCACCGTTCCTACTCCTAATAGAGACACCTCCAACATTTGGGCGCTCATCACGCTTTTCCATGTACTACATAGAAACGTTTTGACAGTCCTACCCCGTTCCTGTTTCGCCACCTGTGGTCACTATCTATCTCCTAGGATATGGGGGGGGTAAGGGCTTGATTTAGCGCAGGGTAGATCAGACGGTGGGTCGGCGGGTGATTGACGAAAGAGGGTATGCCGAAGCCGAACGCGGAACGCGAGCCCTTTTGTACAGTAGAAGGTCACTGCTAGACCACTGCTTCGTCTCGACTGTCAAAAGCAGAGGAGGCAGCCCACCACCACGATCAACACCAATACCAACACCAACACCACCAACACCACACCAGCACCAACACCAACACTACAGGACTGTATTACCATAAACCGAGTACAACAAATGTCCCCGCGCGCGTGAGACAACGCAAACACTATGGGCGAACACGCGCTCATAACGGAGATAAGGTGAGATAAGGTGCGGTATCGTGTCGGCAGGGGCAGCACACAGAGACGACAAGTAAGACCCTCAAAAGGCAACTTCAGCAGTATCGACCCTTCCGCCCCTCACTCCTTCTCGACAACGACACCTATCTTCCTTGTTCCTTTCCACGCCCTGGGAACATACTCCAACTGCTCTTCTTGCCGCCGGCCAACCGCACGGGGGTGCGTGCGGATCTCCCCCCGCCCCCCCCTCGCATCGGCATCCTACACTTTCCGAAATAAAAATGAATAAAAAACGCTCAACAAGCATAACAGCCTCCCCGGAGGAAACCCTTTCGCGGTCAGGAAGCGGTGAACTCTCCTTCCGGAAAGGTATTTTTCCCAGTCGCGCCCCTGTTCGCCCTCTCACCTAAACATCCACCTAGTTTTCATCCCCTTCTGCTTTCCCGCGGGGCCGTCACCGACCGGGCGCCCGGAACCCCCGGACCCCCCCCCACCACCACCGCCTCCTCGGGCGGAGGCGTCTTCTACCCCGTTCGCCTCCGCAGTGATCGCCTCCGCGCGTTCGAACAAAAAGTCGCAGATCCTCGGAATAACGCCTCTGTTTGAAGTGTGCCCGCCGCCATCACATCTAGCGGCGTTGCCGTCTGTACGCTCCCCGCCTTTGCTCTCGCCCTCTTCCGGGCTCCGTCCGTCATGGGCCCCGTCGACGCCTTCTGGCCTTTCGCCCTCCCCCGCTACTCCTGCCGGCGACGAAGGTTCGGACTGCTGCTCGGCCGGGTCGGCGAGATATTCCCTGCTCGTCAGGATGGAGGGCGGTCTGGTCACGCCTATGGCGGATAGCTCGGCGTCGTTACCGGGGCTACTGTCAGCGGCGGCGGCGGCGGAGGCGAGAGCAGCAGCCCGGCCAAAACTGCTCCTTCGGCCGTGCGCATCGCTTGAAGCGATGGGGGACTTTTTTCGAGGGTGAAATTCCACGGGAGGGGGCGGCGGCATGGCTGCTTTAGCCTGCGCGGCTGCTGCTGCTGCTGCTGCTGAGGGAGAGAGGGCGGTTAGAGGGGGTGACGCTACAGTGCCGGCGGCAGCAGCGGCGGCAGCTGTAGAGGCGGTGGCAGCAGCGGCAGCAGCAGCGGCGGCGGCCGATGGGTCGGACCCCATCATCGTAAACGTTTTTCCAGACCCGGTCTGTCCGTACGCGAAGAGGCACGTGTTGAAGCCGGCGAGGCAGTCGTTGACGACGCCATGGCCGATGCCTGTTCCATTTCGCGGTGGTGGTGGTGGCGGCGGCGGCGGCGACGGCGGTGGTGGTAAACAGGACGAGGTCAGAGTAACGAAGTCGTCATGCCTTTCTCAATGGAAAAAATCTCCGCCTTGAAATGGAAGATTCACCCAAGCTTCCCCGAGACATATACGGCACACTGATGTGTGTGTGTTTTACGTTGTTTTTTTTCCGGCCGACGAGTGAAACTAAAGGTTAAGTTATCAATATTTCCAAATTTGTGTCGTGTGTCAATTTCATAACTCGGTAGAAGAACTGTTAGTCTCCATCAACCAGTCAAGCAACGGCAGTCTTTTCTAGCACAACAGCGACAACTGACGCGTTGGTTCATTCTGGCCGCAACCGCAAGGCACAACAGTCAGTCGGTCCATGTGAGCGCAAACCACCCCCACGGTTGAGGGAAGTCCACGAGCGTTGGTGCATGCGTCCAACTACTGGCAAAGGCGGCGAGGGAGCGCTTTCAAGGTAACTTGGCAAGTGGAGCACGCCGGGACAGTTCCCGCCAAGCATCAAAACAACGAACAAGTTTGAGGAAACGAGCAAAGTCTGCTCTTAAACGCGTGATTCTTTCCCTTCTTTCCTTCTAGTAAAGCGGTTTTCGGCGTACTTGCGTGCACCGCGCCGCACTCCACCGACGTCCCAACAACAACGGCAGCAGCGAAAGCAACAACTACCACGACGACGATGGCGAAGACGACGGCAAACACAATAACGCTACCGATACGGTCAGCAAAGGGCAGGCCAAACGAAGTCTGCAGTGGCAAAAATGCCGCCCAGCGCAAACCAATCGCCATAGGTTAACTTCGCGACCACGCCTATTTTATACCGTACCCTTCCCCCTCTGCCACGCCCCCGCCCCGCCCACCTCCCCAACCCCCACCAACCCCAGCTTCCCTCCATACCCCCACCCCCAAACCCCTCATCCACCCCCCACTCGTTGCTTTCTGACTCATCACCTTCGAACACGCATTTCTGGGAAGAGAAAGGAGCGGGGCACCTTCCGAACGACCCCTGGCGCTCCTGGTCCTTGGACCCCGCGTACATGCTCCAAAACACCTTGTCGAAGGTGAAAGTGCTGCCGGACCCGCCTCCGGACGACGCACCGGGCAAGGGCGAAGTAGGGCCGACTGAAGGTCGCGCATCGCCTTTCCCACGCCTGATCACGACAACAGCAACAGCAGCAGCAACAACAGCAACAACAACAACAACAGCAGCAGCAGCAGCAGCAGCAGCAGCAGCAGCAGCAGCAGCAGCAACAGCAACAGCGCAACAGCAATAACAACAAACACGCCGAGGGTTCTGAGTTGTAGGAGGGGGCAATTCTAGGTCTTTGACGTTTTGTCCGCAGAGCCAGTCGACCGAGCGACTAACCCGAAGTAGTTGCAGTCCTAAATTTTGGTGCTTTTTTGGGATTTCTTAGCTATATGCCACCGCCATTGAGTTGTTTGTGGTACGCTGCCCGCGCCAACAAAATGTTATCACGTCCAAGTTTTGAGTGAGGTATAAATTAAGCCACACGCCCGAGTGGCCTAAACGTAGTATTACAGTGAAAATTACGGCCTCATACCCCCCCCCACCTTAGTACCAGTCAAGAGCAGTACTATAATAGCAGTTTTTTTCCGCAGCAAACAATAGCAGCCAACAACAGCAACAGTAGCAGCACTTATTTTTTGCAAGCAAAAAAAGAGCAGCCGCACCACCATTGTTTTGTTTCGAGCGTTGACGAGACACGAAAGAAGCCGCGACCGGGTGATGAGCGAGCTCAGCAGCAGCAGCAAGGACATATAGTCTTAGGCTCGGTGGGAACAAGGGTGCGGTACGGCACAGTGCGTAAACGTTGGCAGGTGTTTACGTAGGGTAGCAGTATTTATGCGTGCAGTACGCATACTGTTTCCCGGTACAAGCCTACGACGACAGTAGTTGTCACATGGTACTATTATAGTGTACGTACGTAAAGAGCAGACACCATGAAAATTGATGCTGGTTCACACAGCAAATGTTTTTTGGACGCCGGGCAGCTTATGATACAGCAGCAATGGTCCCTGCTGCTGTGACGGAGGGCCTATATACCAAACAATTACATCCCATAATGACACGTTTCGTATGAGTGGTGTACAGCAGTACTCGTACCCAGTAACAAAAAAAGACAACACAAATTACAGCGTACAAGTGCTGTGGTAGTAGACGTTAAGTAGTATACAAGCTGTAGTAATTGCTGCGTTGTAACCTGTTCGCATTAATACGATACAAATGTGGAATATGATATATGTGTACTGTACACTGCTGTATATATATATTTGTATGTTGCTTTTTATATTCGTTCTTCTGCAGGCATGACACAGCTCTCATGATGAAACACAACAACAGCAGCGAAAGCCCTGGCACTTGCAGAAAGTGTCACACATTACCACCACCGTATACTGTAATCAAGATATAACCCACTCCCTGCGGACGAATGTGCTATTTTTTAAGCTCATTTTCTTGACGGTGGGGAGCGTGCAAACGCCAACAACTGCGCCTATGGAAAGGTCTCGACGAGGTACCATGGCATTTCCAAAAAGCAATAATTTTCGTTGTGTTTTATAACCTTGTTTTGGAGGAAAACAGCTTAAGACATTCATTCGTCCCAGGGGGTGTGTTATCTTATCACCCGGGTGATACGGTGTTCGACTACTGTATGGGGGATGACTCTACCGGTATTGTAGGTCATCCCCTATAATAGGTATACGACGCTATGACCGCGCCGTGGTTGGTGGTGGAATCTCTTCCTCGGTGTGATTGGGCCAACGGGGGCAGCACGCTACCGCTAACACTACTATTGCGGGAGGCCAATAGTAAATAGGACCTGCGGTACAGACAAAAACTTATATATTTTCCTATTTTTACCAACAACATTTGGTCCTATTTACTATGATGCCCCCCCCCGTAATATACATCACAAGTAACTCACTACCATTAACAGTGCCATTAACACTACCCTGCCACTAATCGTAACACTACCACCACCACCACCACCACGACTACCACTGCTGCCACTACCACTACCACTATTAATACCACTCCTACTAACACTCCTACCACTACCACTACCACTACGACCAACTACTGTCTTGTACGTCCAGTAACAACACTATGGTGTCTTGATACCTGGTACGTCGCAATGGGACACTATGTATGTATATACACACAACACCCACCTGGCTTCCGAGCCATCCCGGTCGACGATAATGGTGTCATGGGCGCCGATAGCCGGGAAGACGCCGACGACGTGCTTATTCGCCGGCCCGCTCTCGGGTGGGCGCACTCTGACGACCACAGTCACATTCGCAGGCTGGATGCCGTGTTGCCATTGGCGAAGCGAAGTGAGACCACGCCGAGACACGAGACATGGCACACATGGCACATGGTCACATGACGTTTATACAAAATGCGATACAGAAGTCGGTCGATACAACAACAGCGAATGAGAGGGGAGGGGGGAAGAGAGGACAACAGGTGTAGACTACTTGGTTGTCGTTGCAAAGCTTGGTATGTTGATATTTCTGATATTTCCTATTTCATTATAAAAAATAGTACGAGACTCAAACTCATATGTATGGTATTCGAATATGACGAGCAATTTTTATTCCGAATGTACGAAATGTTCACGTTCTTATTTGGTTGTATAGACATCTCCAGCGGCAGTCATCCGAGTGATGCGCGGCGGGCGGCGGGTACGGCTGCAGTCTATTAATAATCTAGATATACAAGCAGTATCTAGCCTGCTATCTAACCTACACACCCCCTCTCTCTCGCTGGTCTCTCTCTGCTCTGCCGAGGATGTGGCCAGCGCACTAGCCGAGAGAGACAGAGACAGAGAGAGAGGGTGTTTGTCCCACCTTGGGGCAGAAGGTCGTTTTCATCCACCACATACACCACATACATTTGACTGCTTTTATCAACATAGATTTGGCCAATTTTTGAAAATTTTAACGGGTTTGTTCTTTTTGCACTCGTTCCGTACTCTCATCATCATTGTATTTGGAACAAGCTGTACTCTGTGTATGTGACAAGAATGTTCGTCGTATACGTCGTATTACGACGTATGGCGGCATGCTGCTGCTGCTGCTGCTGCGAAAGTCTAGTCAGTGGGGGTATTACGCCCACGACTTGCGGCTCGGGAAGCTAGGCGGTGGCAGCAGCAGCAGCAGCTTAGCTATGGTGCTCGGCACGAGTGCCCGCTCGTGGCCTGGGATGAGATGTGGCTGCAAGGTCACAATACGAGATACGACAACCATCACTGCCGGTCTGCAGGGTGTGCGCCAGGAGATTGCCATCGAGAACCAACGACGATATCGACGCGATCGTTGGCCTGGCACGCGTCTTCACGGCCGATCGAACATGGGAGCACCCTCGAGAAAGTTCGCCCAATGGCACACACCTGTTTCGCATCCATAGCCCTCTGCGCACCGTCGAAGATCCTCCTCCAAAAGTTGTGCCCTGCAAGAGGACAAGCCTGCGGATGGATGGAGTTTGGAAATTGGAAACGCTCTCTTCCTTTTTCTCCACATTTTTCTCTTTTTAGAACAAAAGGTTTTGATACAGTATTTTAGCGGCTTTATTATGGGGGGGAGTGGGCAACATGAAAATTCGAAAAAAAATATCGGGGTGGGCCGGGGATGTGCCGCTGCACTCGGTACACGTCGGCACACATCACACACGCGGCGACCGAGCGAGGGCGGGATGAAAGGGCGACGACCATCTACGGGGTGGCAACTTGGCAACGAGCTATTCGGTAGCAGGTAGAACGAAGTGACGAGTGAGTATCTCGTCATATCGGCAATCTCTTGAACTTGTCAACGTGACATCATGACTTTAAAGTGGTGGCATCGCACTCATCAGTCACACTCACTCTCGCAAGTTCACCAGGCACAGGGCGGGTTTGTTGCAATAACTTGCGCCTTTTGCTCTCCATTCCCACCTGCTCGCCATCAGATTCCGCGCACTTCTAGAGAGCACTCCGCCCACGGGCACATGATACGATAGTTCTCGTATCATCTGAAACTCAAAGCCTTTCCCGTAGTCTGCATGCGTAAATAGTCAAAACTTCGCCGAAAACAACGTCGATATGATGTGGGTGTGGAGACATTTCGAAATTCCGGTATGATGGTGGTTCCTGTGGTGCAGAATAAAAAGGCGATACCGGGCAAGTTGTACCGGGTGGAAAGTTTTCGTGAAAGTTTTCGTAGCTTGCGAGAGCACAACAGAGCAGCAGCAGAAAACCTATACCGTCAACCATGCATATGCATGCACACTCTACCAGGTACCGTAGCAGTACCTACCTGCTATCATCGCACATACCACAGCAGCAGTTCTACTATATACTGCTTGCGGTATAAGTACGAGGTACGAGTGTTCACGACGTTTTAATAGCAGCTATTAATAGCTGCTGGGGAGGTGTCTCGTGTCAATTGGTGGGCGATATCAAAGAACCGTTTCACGGGAGGGTGCGGGTCTATGAAAAATCGGCGGCGAAAACGACGACAACGATTCGAACGAAACAAAAACAACAAACCAACCAAAAAAAAAACACACACACTCGTTTTTCTTGAGGTGTCGTTTATCGTTCCAGTTCTGGTTCAGCCAGAGGACCTGGTCTTATACTAAACCTTCCACTACGTAGTTAATACGACGTACTGAAAAAAAAATCCTCCACTAATTCCAAGTTGTGTGTGTCCCAAAAAATGGTGGCAGTTCTTATGGGGGAACTGCACCCACTATTTTGAATTTTGGGAACCCCCTACTTGGAGATACTCGTACTTTGTACTCGTAGTGTAAGATACTTGTATAAAGACCACAACTATTATGGGAAATGTCTGAGCCGTTATTTATTATGCCCAGAGGGCATTCCTCGGGATTTTTCCCGCGGGATTTTTCTCGCGGTTTTTTGTGCGGGATTCGGGAGTATCCCCTCATTCCCGTGATATAAATGTGAAATCCAGCTCCCGCCGAACGACGAATACATACTCCGCAAATGCTTTAATCCCGTTCCCACGCTAAGGAATAGTGTATATCCCGTACCCGCACACCCGCGTCCCGGCAAATACCCCTATCCCGTTCCCGTGCAAGCACGTCCCGCAAAACTGATTAATTCCCAAATCCCGTTATTGTTACGATTATATTTGCCACCTCGTGCAACGTATTAAAACCCCAGGATGATGGTGCTTGGGGCGCTTGGCACCGCATGTTCTATGTATATGTTCTCGCCAGATAGGTTGTTCGTGGTATGGGGGGGGGTAAAATTAATTAATTTAGCGAAAGAGGGAAAATAATAGAGCACTTGTTCCAATCACACCATCCACATAAAAATTGCAAATATATATATGAATGCCATCCAACGACTGCATAATATGGATGTTACATGTTACCAATAATGTTACGTAAATTCCCGCTGGCGTGTCAATGCGGATCGCCCCCCGCAGAAGGAGGACTATCACAGGGTTCGCACGCACGTACAAGCGTCGGGTTCAGGGTTTGATTCTCATGTGTCCCTGGTTTTCGTGTTTTCTATGTATGTTTGTTTTCAAACAAAACAATTATTACCGTCGTCGTGGTCGCCGAACAAATTACTAGTAATAATACTCGTAGTAGTGACGTGAAAATAATGTGTAGCCGCATCCAGGACGAACAAACCTTGTTGATTACCGTGGTGTTTGGATGCCGTACACACAAATCCCGTGTAGTACCGCGGTAGTTGGATCCCGCACAAATAATCCCATTTAGTCCCGTCGTGACTGGATCCCGTCCCGGGTAGTATCACGGTGGCCGGATACCTCACAAACAATGCCGTCGAGTCTCGTCGTGGCTATATAGATGCCGTACAAACTATCCCGTTGAGTCCCGTGGTGGCTGAATCCCGTCCCGGGGAGTCCCACGATGGCCAGATACCGTGCAAATAGTACCAGTGACGTCCCGGGGTAACCGATTCCCGCGGGATGAGGTCTTGGAGCCGAAAAGGCATCACGAGGAATGCCCTGGTTATTTCTGGCTTTTTAGTGGTATCCGAAGCCCAAAAATCTGGGCCATCTATTGTAGGGACAGGAAATCATTTATACCTGGTATGTTTTAATCTCAAAACTGAGCGCAGTTCTGAGCGATCTCTCACCCCTCCAGGAACTGAGAGATGTTTTAATTTTGGGTGTTATCACTACTACTGCCCATCTGCCCAGTGTACCCGTCACCCACGCCAAAGCATCGCCCCTACGCCTATGGCGCTCATGTAAGAGATGGCTCTCCCTCACATGGGAGCGGTAGCAGCAGCAGCAACGGCAGCAGAGAGGGGGATTCGACGTCGCCGGCGATAGTCCTCCCGTACTTGGATGCCGAAACCACACCTACTCACGGTGGCGCGGCGACCGTTGGCTTCGCTTCCTTTGGCGCAAACAAGACCAACCAATACAGCACTAAGATGTAAAACCAGTTTCCAAAATCAAAAGACAGAATGGACGTCCCATATTTATCATCCACGTATTTCTGGAGCCTCAAAAAAAGTACTAAAATAACCGCCAGAAAAAACAGCTCAAAATGTTCCCAGAATATGACGGCGGGCCATAGTAATCAGGGCCCCTTACGTACACGAAAAACTATATATTCCTGTGCTTTTACTAAGCATATTTGGTCCTGATTACTATGTTCCCCCGTATTAGTTGTCTACGTAAAGGCCATTTAGTTTGGTATCTACGTTTTTGGGGACAAAATAAGATGCTAACACAACGATTCGGGCAACCTGAAACACACAGACAGGAGGTGCGCCCGCCTGGTTGTTGGATGCCGCGACGAAAAGGTGGGTCATCCCGTACCCCCCCCCCTTGATGTTTCCAAGGTGGCAACAGCGAAGAGCTTTGCCGGTGTGATGTGGTGTGTACCGCCATGTCAAGAAAAAGACACACCTTGGTCGGAAAACGACGGGCTTGTCCCTTCCTTTACTATCACGCCGGTCGTGACGTCATTTAAGAGTAAGAAGTACCCCGCAGCAGGATAATAATGGTATAGTACGCGTACAGCAGTAGTAGTAGTAGCACAGTTGTAGTCTTAGTATTAATAGTAGTGCACTAGTAGTACTTCAGCAGTAGTAGCATTGAAGTACTGTAGTAATAGTCGTACACTAGTAGTGTAGTAGTAGTAGTAGTAGTAGTAGTAGTAGTAGTAGTAGTAGGAGGAGGAGGAGGAGGAGTAGTAGCAGTAGTAGTAGTAGTAGTAGTAGCAGCAGTAGTAGCAGTAGTAGTAGTAGTAGTAGTAGTCGTAGTAGTAGTAGCAGTAGCAGTAGCAGTAGCAGTAGCATGGCTTTGTCACGTGCCGACCGCGTCAGCTCAAGGGTCCCGCCCCCACACGTCCCTCCCCTTAAGTTGTACTAGTACCGATGTAGTGCTCCGCGACCTCCGCCAAAGGCGCCCTGTTGGCGGAGTCCAATACTTGGTGCATGCCCGCCACTTCCTGCAGCAACGCTTCCAGATTGCCTCCGTCTCGAGGTGAAGCAAGGAGTTGAAAGACAGGCGGGGAAAACATTAATCCTCCTAGGCCCTGTGGGGCGAGAAAAGAAGGTGGGGATGGGGGAGGGGGGGGTACTCGATATTCATGCACGGCCGTAGTCGTATGACCATAGACCCTCGCATCCCTACAATGCCGGGACGGAGCAGGGGGGGTTCATGCCATGCATGGCCGTAGTGGTATGGCCATAAGCCCTGAGAAGAGCGCGCGGGGGGGGGTGTACTCAGTGTGCTCATATCGTGCACGGCCGTAGTCGTATGACCATAGACCCTCGCATCCCTACAATGCCGGGACGGAGCAGGGGGGGGGGGGGGGGACCAGGAAGATATTGCTTACACCCTGCACGAAGGGGAGGTATTTCCTGGTTTCAAAGTGCGGGGAAAAATCAGTTTATTGCATTGCGATACTTCTACGAAGCACCCCGGTACCAGTACAGACTTGCCAGTGTTTTGAAGCTGAAACGTTATGTCAGCGTTACGCCAAAAAATATTATTTGCACCTACTGTACGCCGGGCGCATAACTGGTCCCTGCCACCGTTGTTCGAATCTCGCCGTACAGAAAGTATGCTCGGTATGCATCAGAAGTGGTACGGCGGCGCTTCCGTTTCCCCTACAGCTGATGTGGCAATCCCATTTACTTACGCTCCTTGACGGTCTTTTGCCCCCTCCCCTCCGGGCCGTGCGCGTAAGGAAAATACCCGGGCGAGGTGGGATGACACCGATGTCGCTCCTTTGTCGTGAACCCCTAAGGATAACTGCATCGGCGGTGGATGGAGGCTGTACCTATGACGGAATTTTTCACGGGAGCGGAAGAAGTGGGCCCCGCTTTTTCTGCTCGATATTTGCCACGCTCGCTCGATTCTGGTAAGCGCTACGTAATGATGCAAAAGTGCATTTTAACCCGCTCTTCGTAGATGCGACAAAAAAAAACGTCGTCGATGGTGCTACCCGTTCGTTCATCAACAACGCTGGCTTTTTTGTTTAACCTTTTGTCATAGCAAAAGCTCATCTCAGGATGCTTTTTTTTTTCGTTCGCCATTGACGATTTCTATGATAGGGCAGCACATTTTTGCCTTGCGAGGCAAATACTTATGACCTGAACCTGGGCTCTTAGCTGAGGAACTGCCCAACACTGTTTGATTTTACAATTATTTCTGTTACAGACTAAGGACAAGGGATGTATCCATCGGGGCATATACGTGTGCATTTTTTCTTAAAAGCCAGTTTTTTTTTGCTGAGATACAAAGCGCCTATACTATAATCAAGTGAGGACCCTAAAAAGTTGCAGATGCACACCTACCTTAAGGGAGCATGTATCCATTCAGAAACTGCGGTTGTCTTTGCGTCGCGGCCAAAACGTCACCATTTTCGCTCTGTCACGCGCTGTCTGTCACCAGGTACGAGACGCGCGGCGGAAAACAAAAATCTTCCTCCTCTGAGCCGCAGCCGCCAGATGCCATTATCTTATACCATCGAGAGTTCTTCACGCGAGGAAATGACCTTTCAGCGGGCATTATCCATCTCGATGTGATGCACGGAGCGGGGTGATTCCGCCATTCCGGGTGGGCTGTGGCATCACCTCTCCTGTGTCGAAACTTCGATTCGGATACATAGCGCGGTTTAAATATTTCGAGGTCGCGACCTCGCTTTCCGACACGGAGGGATTACACGGGGTGGTGTGTCTACCTCTCTCGCGCCAAATTTTGGGCACGCTCGGCGCCCATTCGCGGCGCTCTTTCGAGAAGCCCGCGCAAAAGCGCTCAGCAAAATTTCCTTCGGCGCCTCCCTCGTGCGGGGAAGGCGCTGCGGTTTCGCTGGGGTGAGATATCGCTCAAGCGAGAATCCCGCCGTTCATCCCCGTTCCCTCACGTGTGACGCCTGACGCGTTTCTGGTAGAACACGGATGCACGGTACCTCACGTGAAGTGCTTGCTCGGCCGTCGCCACCGCCACGGTCACCCGGGCTTGAGCGGTACCCCGATGAAGAGGGACGGGTGATGAAATGGTCTTGTACCGTCGACAATTTATGAACAATTGAAGCGTCAGGCACCGACGAGGATGCATCCCCGCTCTTCCCGCGACCTCTGATAGCCACGACCGAGCGTGGGGGGGAGAGCGTACGAGTGCCCAACGGGACAGCGCAGACGGCACTGCGATGGTTCCCGAGCGCCGCCCGCAATATTCTCACCAGAGGCGGTGCGAGTGCCATATGCAGCGAGAGAACACCGAGCTGCAGCGCGATCGCGACAACAGGAAAGAAAGGCGCACGGGCTGTGTTGAAGCGATCGTGACGGGGTGAAGACTGCAGGTTTAGAGGAGGAACGGCTTTCGTGAACGAATCGGCGGATGTCAGTCGCCGAGAGAACGGGGCAGGGTGCGCGAAAGGACTATGACGCTGGCCCACCTTGCTCCTGACCGAGCTGGAATATTTTCGGGACAAAGATTGGGATGGGGGCTTGCCAGGCCACGACTTCGGCGCGGCGCAGCCGTTTCCATCGCAAATCCGTCGACACACAACGGGCTGTGACCTACCCAGTATTTTGTCGAGCGCGTTCAAACGAGGCAAGGCAAGGTGCGAGACAGGACGAAGACGCCGGTCCATGCTCTGTCTCTACTCCTGGGGGCGCTAGCATAGGGTCAGGCGGTAACGGGGACTCGAGCGCCGCCGACAAATGGTGGGTAAGCCGTCGAGAGAGGAAACAATGGGTCGGCAGCACCACAGTCTTCGACGCCGCGAAGAAAAAACGCTATTTTCCTGAGAGGCGGCGAGTTCGTGTTTGAGAAAGGATAGCGGTAATTTACTAGAGCAACGCAATGGAAAAGGTAATCAGGCAGGGCGAAGGAGAAGCCGGAGAAGGCAACAAGGGGGGGGGGGGGGGGGGGGCTCGGGGGGTACCATGTCATGCCATGCCGTAGTCGATGACCATAGACCTCGCACCGCCACAATGGGGAGGGAGCACAGTTGCCGTTGGTTTTCACTGAACTCAACCGAGGCAACATTCTTGCACCGCAAGCGCGATAAAACGCGTGCAGGTATTGGGCGAGTCGCATGGAGGGTGAGGACGCATCCTGCTAAGAACCGTCTAGCGGACTTGCTATTACGCAGCTTCAATAGTTTAATTAATTTCTGTGTGCCACTAATCGAGACAGAATGCGTTTTATATTAAGCTGCCCTGTCGATGCCTAACATTAATAACCTACGTGATACGACATTTCCCGTCTTGTGCGGAGCAAAGGTTCTCACCCGCACAAATATCTATCACTCGACCGCCACTTTAGGTGACCGCACAAAAAAAAAAAAACGGACCAAACTGGTTGCTTCTAGCTCACGGCAGCGAAGTTGCGGTTTTACAGGCGTCGTTGCCAACCGCGCCCAACTCCAATCTATAAATATATAGAGGGGAGGGGGGGGGGGGCGGGGGGGCGAGTACTCATTGTTTGCTTGCCTTAGTCATTTGACCATTGACCACGCTTTGGGGAGCACCGTTCCTTATCCTAAAGAGACACCTCCAACATTTGCGCGCTCATTACGTTGTTTCCATATATTACAGAGAAACCAGTTTTGCTAATCTTATCCCTTCCTGCTTAGCGCCTGTGGCACCATCTATGCTCCTAAAGATAGCGATCGTTTCCTCAGCTACTATTTAGTGTACGTACCATTCACGACTCGTCTATTTTCCTCATCTCCCCTCCTAGCACATCCCTTTCCTCTTGTCCTTCCAATTCCCACTAATGTGAACTCTATCGTCTATCTTTGCCACATGGGCACATCTGTGCTCTACTTCCTCCTCCTCCCGCACTGGTAACCTCCTCTCTTTTTCTGGCAGGTCCAGTCCCGTAACGAAATCGGCAGTTTAGCTTTTCGGCGAGTCCTTTGGCGTGCAATACCTTTCATTCCTTTCCTTCTCTCAACCCCGTCTCTCTAAGTGTTCTTCCCTCCACCTTCTATTCTCAGTGCTAGCCTTTCCTTCTTTCTATCCTTTCTTCACTTCTGGTCTTGTATCCGCTAAATTTCTGCTATGGCCAGCGTCTCTTCTTTTTGGTTTCCTATTATTCATACTATTCTCGACTACGCTATCGCTCACCATATTCCAGCGCGCCGCTTTGTTACTTTCTCCAATACAGCTTTATCGGCTATGGCTGCGCACCTCTTATTTGCCATGTCTTAGCTTTCATATTGCCATTTCAACTTACGAACGTCTCTATTTGTCTTAAGTGGTAGCATTCCAAGTTCTGCTTGATCCAATCTGTATTACTCGTCGTAACTATGAGCATCCTATGCTTTTTTAGCCTGTTGTCATCTGTACTGTTTCCAGCTGTTTATACGAGCTCGCGTTCCTCCAATACTATCTCCTGCAATTCTAGCTGGTACAATCACATTCATCAGTATACATGCTCGTTAATTCTAGTGTCAAGGTGCGAGTCTTGTTAGACTGTTCTTCCAATCCCCTTGCCTACGCGTTGCCTTACCCTTGCTATTATATTTTATTTATGTGTGCATCGACCCAAGACAATCTTTTGAGATTTCTACGCCAAGTACGTATACTGGTCTATCGATCGGTAATTCACTTCTCCGCCACTTCATCTACAAGTTACCGGCTCTCTTTCTTCGTTACATACAACTACTGGCGGCACTAGTTTTTACGTTCGCTTCGTCCTCTCCACTTCCTGGTGTACTCACGATTGGCCTTCTCCTAATTTGTTTCTGCAGTCCTTCGGGTGTTTCTGATATGGCAAACGAAATCATCAGCAAACATCAAATCCCGACAACCGCGTATCTTCCCCCACCGTGACTCCCTGCGATCTGCCTTCTAACTGCTAACTGATCATGGTCATAATGTATACCTGAATAGTTAGGTGATAGCAGTACATCCCTCGGGCAACTCCCTGTAGGATATCAACGTACTATCGAGTATTTCCCGCGTCCAAATCACAGCCACTTTTCTCGCACATTCCGTTCATCAATTCTTATCACCCACATCTTTCCTCTTATCCCTATTTCCCACATTTTTCGCACAGCCTTTCTCCATACTGTATCGTAGGCCTTCTGTAACTTCTAAAAAGAAACAGTACGTTGTTAGCCCCGGCGTCTTCCTGCCTTTGATATACTTACTTAATGTGTACCACAATGATCGACGCAGCTACGGTTTGGTCCTAAATCCTGCTTGCCATTCGCTAATCTTTTTTTCCTTCTCCATCATTGTTTACCCATTCTAATCGTTCAAAATCTTACAGACATCTTTTACCTAATCAGGCTATAGTAGCGTTATTCCCCTAAGTTACCGGGTAGCCTTGTCTCCTTTTCTAAACAAGTTTACTAACTCCATCTCTCCATCTCTTAGGTGCGACTCTGTTTTCAATATCCAGTTATACAACTTAACCATCATGGTAAATCATATCCTTCTCCCCCCGTACTTCAATAAATTCACTACTATTGGTCCTGCCCTGCTGCGTCTTTCTATTTAGAGTTATAGCAGACAGCTTCTTAACTTCTTCCTTGTGAACTCTCCCTGTAACCATTCTAAACCACTGGTACTTCCCTTTCTGATGCATCTACTTCGCCTCCGCCCACGACGTTGATAATCTTTCTCAAATTCTTGTGAACGTTAATTCATATGATTGTGGTGCGTCCCTACTGCGGTAATGCTCTTACAAGTACTTCTTTCCGCTTCGAACACTAACAGCATTTTTACCGTCTGTGCTCTTAATGTAGGCTTACTCCCCGGTAGTCTGCCTGCTCCTGCTTGTTTGCCTAGTATCCTTTTATCCCTACCCATCACTCTGCTTCAATCCGGCCATCAAAGTCTTCATTCCGTTGTTTAAGTAACTACGTGCTTCCATAAACTCACTTTCTTCTTCTTCTCAACCACCTTTTTACTTATCTACAAACCATATCCTGTCCCATCCTGACCGTAGTTTTGGCTCGATGCGTATTCTTGCGTGTGCCTTTCTCACTTACCCTATAGGCCTCGTTTAATGTTCGTCATCCACCATTTTCTGCTCTATTGCATATTATCACTTCTTATCCTAGTTACTTTACTTGGCTGTGGTCTTGACCCAATTCTCCCATCACTTCTATTATCCTCGCTCGCTGCATTATCTCTCTCTATATTGTTCTTTGTCGACCTATGCTTTCCAGCAGATCGGAAAAATGCTCTGGGCATTTTTAGTAACTCTCTTCTTAACTTCCCGTTTTCCTTTACTTCTATATTATCTATCGGCCATCTGTTACAATTTGCCTACCGCGCCTATTTTTGATAACTCTCGTCTGCTGGCTGTCTGTCCATATTAGGCAGTGATCCGTAGTTCCTACGGGGGGGTACTCATGTCATGCATGGCCGTAGTCGGATGATCATAGACCCTCGCAACCCTACAATGCCGGGACGGAGCACGTCGGGTTTTCACCGATCAGGCAGACATTTCTTGCACCAAGCGCGAAGCGCCGTGACGGGGGGGGTGTACTTCATTTTCATGCATGGCCATAGTCGTTTGACCATAGTCCTTGCATCTCTACAATGCCGGGACGGGGCATGTCGGATTTTCACCGACCAGGCAGACATTGCTAGCACCAAGCGCCGCGAGGGGGGGGGCAGGAGCAGTGGTAGGAACAGGAAGTGGGCAAGGAGAGGAGGGGGAGGGGGCTGCACCTGGCACAGTGAGGAAGAGGAGGAGGACGAGGATGAGGAGGATGAGGACGAGAACTCGCATCTTCGCTCGGTCGACCGTCGATCGTCCGGTCGCTTGGTATTTTGTCGGCGGCCTTACTCCTCCTTTTCCGGACGCTTCGTTGTCCCGTTGCCCCATCGTTCGGTCGACTGAGTTCGTCCTCCGGCCCGGTCGATCGTCCCCCTACAGTGTGTAATTCCCTTTAAGTTCATAATCATGAGCCATTCGACCCGTTGGTCGCCCGGGGACACCCTGTATGGTTGCCCTCGGCAGTCTCGGGCCTCTTTTGTTTGTCAACCGAGACGTCGCTCGCGCCGTCGCTCGGTCGACCGTGAACCGTCCATTTCAGCTCGATACGGTGGCACAATCGCTGTGTCCATTGCCCGGTCGCTCGGTGTTTCTTCGGCCACCTTAAGCCGCCTTCGTCGATCGCGCCGTCGATTGGTAGATTAGTCTAGGTCACGCAGTCGATCGGCCTTCGTTGCTTTTGTTATATATTACAGGGGACGATAGTAAATAGGACCAAATGTTGTTAGTAAAAATTGGGAAACTATCACGGGGGACGATAGTAAATAGGGACCAAATATTGTTAGTAAAAATAGGGAAACTATTACGGGGAACGAAAGTAAGTAGGACCAAATATTGCTATTAATAGTAGTAGTAACTTTTTGTGTTTTTAAAATAACGGGATGTGTGTGCAGCAAAAAAAAAAATAAGTACAGTACGTAGTGTCCCAGAGCTTTTGTTAGTGTGGACATCAGTGTTCATGAGCGTGACAAATACTCACCTGGAGAAACAAACAAATATGTCAGTTGATCAAGGGAAAACACGCTCAGCGCAAGCGGTAGAGTATGTACTGCAGCGCGAGAATGTGATGCTTTGTGGCACATAGCAACACCAGCCACCAATGTGCAGTCAGCTAGCTACGCCCCGCCTCATTGTAGCTCACCAGGGGGGGGGGTACTTATGTCGTGCATGACCGTCAGTCGTGCTGATCATTGAACGCCTCGTATCTACTACAGATGCCGGGACGGCGCACGGTGGGGGTTTTTTCACCAACCGGTAGACATTTGGCTTGCATCAAGCGCAAAACGCGGTGTGGTTGTTGGGCAAAGTTCGTCATGAAAGGAAGATGCATCCTTACTTAAAGAAACGCGCTTTGAAGGCGGACTAAGTAGGACGACAGGTTTCTCCTGAATGAGCAGTAAAAAACATCAAATAAAGATTTGTCGCTCGCTGTTCAGCAGAGCGGTGAAAAGAGAGGATGCGGGTGGGATTATTCTGTAGTTTTAACCGTAACTTTGTACGAAGTACGTACTATTTTTACGTTTGACCTGTATTGACCGATAATGAATGGCCAAAACCAACACCCTGACAAAAGAAATAATTAAAAAAAAAATGAAATGTCTAGCTCATTGGAAGGAAAGGCCGTATAAACGAGAAACAAAATGGTCTATGTATGAGCCGCAGAAGGCGCTTGTAGGTCGTGTGTACCATTATGTCCGTGGATATGATGAACGTTTGGATATATATTAACAACCAAACGGTTTTTACATTTTCGGACAAAGTGGCAAAGCTGAAGAAGGCGAACTGCGACCGGAACGCGGTCAAAAGCAAGGCACAACAGCCCAGGGGCAGCCGCCGGTACTGTCTTTGAACGCATGCACCCGTACGTATCCATTGGTACGTATAGGGCGAATGACCATCATATACCCGGTATACTACAGCAGTAGAGCCAAAGCATACTATTCATATTAATAGTACTTCGTAGAATACCTTCGTTTAATATCTTCGTACTGCTGGACTCGCCCTATGTGCAGGACTGGTCGGCACAAAACTTTGTGCAGGGTGCGGGTCTGATTGGTCAAGTTGGCCTTTCGCCGCCACCAAAGTTTTTTTTTAAACGCCACCAAAACTCGTGGCGGAGCTGCGTGACTGCCCCTGCCGACCTCGAGCCCCCCAACGGGTTGGCTTTAGCGTTAGGTTTGGGATCGGGTTGGTCTGGGCCGACGTGCAAGGTTGAAATTGACCATACACACCCTGCACAAAGTTTTGTGCCCACCACGCTTGCACATATAGCGACAGCCGTACTGCTGCATTGGCAGCGTTTATGTTTCGGTTGGGACGAAACCGTGAAACGCGAAACGTTCAATTAAAATGCACATGTGTACACCGATATCATGATGATCGCGCTGTAATATCTATCTGCTGTCCGCTCACGCTGTTCACAGCGTGCGTTCGGATTCCCCGACATCCACACTCCTCAGTCGCCGAGCCCCATAAACGGCCTTGTCCGCGACTACTCCGCGTCGAACCACCAGCTGCTCGCCGCGTCGTTTCTGGATTCTGCACAGACTTCAACTGCTGCCCTGTCCGGCTTTTACCGTACACCCGTCCCTCTCGACTTCGTGCATCAGGAGGTAAGATAACCATGCGCAGATCATACTCGTAGTAGAGAATCACCGAAGCGTTCGGGCATGCTCGTAGCAGCTCCTACGACTCGAAATGCTCCCACGCGACGCATCGGCCAACAAACCTCGTGCGTTTTGACCTCTGCCATACAGCAGCAGCAGCGGCGGCTTGCCAATGCGACCGCCTTCTTCCTGTTGTTTGTCAACAGACAGAGTCGTCGTGGTGTCGTGCGATCTTTTTTTTTTCTTTCAGGAAAAAAAAATCGAGATACGGTCTTTTCGTTTCAGGTGGATATCATACATACTCGTTCGTACTCGTATCGTATCATAGATCGTACGAAACGTATTTAAGATATGCATGTATTAATACTGTAGTGTACCCGTATCATATTCATTTTCGGGCAGCATAATAACACGCGACAAGAATCAGACAGCATACTGTACGCGTCTATCTCTCGCTCGGTTCGAGGACCCCACCGAGACTGCTGTCACAGCTTCCACCCACCGCAATATACAAACAGCACACACATCCTTTCTCCTCCCACTGACTGGTTGACGTATTATATCATTCGAGGGCTCGCGGCAGAAAAGTAGCCCTCAAGAAGCGACAAACCGTCGAAGCACAACAGCATGCCCGATACTTCCCCTGCAGCAGCACAAAAGGGAAGAGAAAGCATGCAAGCATTCACCACAGCAAACAGTGCAGGAGGATATACGTCCAGCCGCAGACATCTATCTACAGAGCAGAGGCTCGCAAAAAAACTCTTGCTTCGGTGGCAGATCGCCAAGAGTTTCGTCGACTCGAAATGAAAGACACACAGCAGACAGTATACTTCGTACGACGTACGTACATACGAAGTATTCGATTTAACATTTGTTTTGCCTGCTGCTGCTTTTTTACTGAAAGAAGCAGCAAGAGACGCTTGCCCCTGCGGCGTACCAGGTACCATGCAGGCATGTACGTATAAAATCATGAACCGGATCTGCAGCAATAACCGATGACATGAGCTCTGCTACAGCCCACAGCGGTTCCGCAATCACAGCTGTTTACGTAGGTCGGACTTGCTTTCCGGGATGATCGAATTGGATCCACGCCCATATACTTATCTCGCTCGTTCGCTGCTTGAGTTACTACAGTATGCCTTTGCCTCCCGACGGTTGCTGCCCGTATCTTTCCTCTTTTGGACGGGTGCTGGATGTTTGCGCTGGTTCATTTTTACTCAATCAATCCGACCAATTTTGCTCAGTCAAACAGGATTTTACAGTACCGATCGTTTAACATGCGCTCGTCCAGCCACGGGGAGGGGAACGAACGATATGCTTGATACGTAACGCCGCATCATCACTGTTGTTGGCTACCATTCGGTTGAGAAATCTCAACTGCGGTCGTACCAGGTACTGTACATACAGCACACAACGCAATTCGTAGAATATTATCGTCAACCCTGGATATAAACACGAACAAACGCGGTACCAGGAATGTACTATTTCTATACGTAGACCGATTTTGAAAGCAACTCGCGCTGAAGCTTCTGCGTTGTGTATGACGAAGACACGGGATTCTCGGCCAGACAGCGGTATCAACGTACAGTCATATATTGTTGGATCGTTACTCTCTTGGCAGGGTGCCTGCCTGCCGCTTTGCCGTTCTCGTCCACGCCCGCTCGGACTACGCACACTTACGTGTGCTATCATACACTTGTCGCGTCAACGAATGAATACCGTACTCTTGGGACTTGAGAGATACACAATCGACGGTAAAAGTGGCGATAGCAGCAATGGCCACTGCGTGATCGGGAGATGATGATGCCGCGAATTGGTGTCCGAGGTCCAATGGAAGGAGGCGTAAAGCACACGGGTGCAAACTCATTCTACCTGTGCCGATAGGCGCTCACGCTGTTCGTAGACGGCTGATAACACCAATGTTATAATTATCTTTGCCACTATCTCGGGGCCCCAAAGCGGTTAATGCTGTATCGCTGACACGAACTGCTTGGTGTGGGCTATATAGTCTATCAGGTCAATGTACTGTTCCTGCCGCCAGAGCTGACTGCTGGGTATGCTAGCTACACGTGCTTACAGGTAGTTTCTTCTAAAGATTAGCATATACACTTACAGTAACTGCACGACAAAAAGACGAAAACGACAGCACACTCCCAAAGAAGGTTACATTAAAAAAACAACACCCGTGGGGTGGGATTTCTGGACGAATTTACGAAAAACAATATTCTTATTTTATTTTTGTTACGGGGGACCATTGTAAATAGGACCTACGATAGACACAAGAATCTACATATTTCCCTCCTTTTAATAACTATTTACTAGGCGGCCCATCCGTGAATAGTTGCGTGTACTTCGTGTTAATACCCCCCCCCCCCTTCGTCTCGCAAAGGAATGCATGATCAATGGTCAAATGACCAAGGGCAAGCAACCAATGAGTACGCCCTCCCCCCCCCCCCTGTCCTGGGTCTTGAAATGGGTACTGGCAAATGGGAGTGTCGGATGTGTTGTTACCCTGACCACGCACGGCATATCCGCAATCCGCCCCCCCCGTCTCCCCAGTGCTACTGTAGGCTCTGCATCGGAGAGTCCGTCACGAATCCAACGAGGAGACAGATCCCTTCGTTCGCAGCAAGCACCATAACAAATGAGCCAGCACGCGCCCAACGGTGGTTTCTGCTTAAACCGCGAGGGACGTAGCATGGCCGGCTTCGGCGAAGAGAGCAAAGCTGGCGCTGCGCCCAAAGACGGGCATTCCTTGAACCGCGAGGGCTGCAGCATGCCCGGCTTCAGAGTCGAGGGTACAGGCAGCGTTGCACCCAAAGACGGGCATCCCTTGAAGCACGAGGGGTGCAGCATGACCGCTGTTGGTGCCAAGGGTAAAAGTACCACTGAGCCCACAGGCGGGAAATCGTTCAACCACGAGGGCTGCAGCATGGACGTGATTGGTGTCGAGGATAATGAAACCGCTGCGCCCAAAGACGGGAATTCTTTGAGCCTCGAGGGGTGCAGCATCGCCGCTGTTGGTGCACAGGATAAAGGCAACGCTGTACCCAAAGATGGGCGTACCTTGATCCGCGAGAGATGCAGCATGCCCGGTTTCGGCGCCGCGGGTAAAGGCTGCGCTGCACCTAAAGACGGGTCATCCTTCAACACGGTCGGTGCTGGTGTCGCCGGGAAAGGCAGCGCTGCTATCAAAGACGGGCTTTCCTTGAATCGCGAGGGACGCCTCGTGGCCAGTTTTGGTGCTGAGACGAAAGGCAGCCCTGCGCCCAAAGACGGAAAGGCTCTGTACCGCCAGAGATGCGGCATGGCCAATTTTGGTGTCAAAGGTACAGGCGTCGCTGTACCCAAAAACGAGCTATCCTCCAACATGGTCGGTGTCCCTGCTCCCAAAGACGGGCCTCCCTTGAATCGCGAGGGACGCCTCGTGGCCAGTTTTGGTGCCGAGATTAAAGCTTTCCCTGCCCCCAAGGACGGAAAGGCTTTGTACCGCCAGAGATGCGCCATGGCCGGTTATGATTCCAATGGTAAAGGCATCGCTGTTCCTAAACACGAGACGTCCTTCAACATGGTCGGTGTCCCTGCCCCCAAAGACGTGCATTCCTTGAATCGCGAGGGGCGTATCATGGCCGGTTTTGGTGCCGCCGAGGGGACTGGCAGCCCTGCGCCCAAAGACGGCAAAGCTCTGTACCGCCAGAGATGCGGCATGGCCAACAATGGCACCAAAGGCAAAGAAAGCGCTGTACCCAAAACCGAGACATCCTTCAACTTGGTCGGTGGTGTCCCTGCTCCCAAAGACGGGCATTCCTTGAATCGTGAAGGACGCCTCATGGCCAGTTTTGGTGCCGAGGGGAAAGGCCGCCCCGCTCCCAAAGACGGAAAGGCTCTGTACCGCGAGATATGCAGCATGGCCGGCTCTGGTGCCAAAGGTAAAGGCAGCGCTGCGCCCAAAAACGGAAAATTCCTGAACCACGAGGAGTCCAGCATGGCCGCTGTTGGCCTAGAGGGTAAAGGCGCCGCTGGCAAGAAAAGCGGGAGCTCCTTAAACCGCGAGGGACGCGGCACGGCCGGTTCTGGTGCCGAGGGTAAACGTAGCGTCGGCAAGAAAGGCGGTAAGGGTGCCCACGGGGCTTCGGGGGCAGGCGCTGGTGCCTGCGCCGGCGCCGGCGCCTCTCCTACGGGCTTGACATCTACCCTGCCGGTGGCGCTCCAAGATGACATCCGGTACATGGTGGACAAGATCAAATCGAGCAACTCCAACAACGGGGGAGGGAGGAAGGCCATCGGGGGCGCCTGGATGGGTGAGCCCCGGAGTAATAAGAAATGTGGTACACGTGTATGGTAGATTCGACTGAAGGAAGTATAGCAGGTGAATGCAGTGGTGCATACAGTAGTATGGGACACCTGATAAGAAACAGGAAAGCTGGTCCACGGCTGGATTTCCTATTCGGTTAGTGGGTATTAACTTCAGTACAACGACTCCTGAAGTTTTTGTTTTCCTGTAATTTTCAGCCTGACTTTCTTACTGCTCGTTTTCTTGTCAGGTGTCCTGTCCTGTACTTTTGTTATTTTTAACAGTTTGCGCTATTTACTATTATAGGGGACCATACATAGTATATAGGGCCCACGGTATACACAAAAACCTATATATTTACCTATTTTTACTAACAATATTTGGTCCTATTTACTATGGCCCTCCGTAATATCCACTTTCGGAAGTTTGATTAGAGTATCGGGCAAGCGAGAAACGCGAGCTACCTGGTGGGTCAAGCGTGACAATTTCAGTAATGTTCATTTCTACATACGTCGCTGTGGCCACAATTACGAACTTGGGAAACACAGGCCATTTCATTCAAAACGTGCTTCATAAAAAAATATTAATAGTATTTGCGTTTACCCTCCGACAATGTGCATGCCGCATGATGAGCTTCTCAGCATTGACCACTCAGAAACATTCCACCCCGAAAAAAAAACGAAAACCAAGGCCAAACAAAAAAAAAGGAAAACCTATGCACGAAGTCTTGCTCCATTCTGTACCTGCTTCTAAACCTCTGAAACCTCTGTCTACTCCGTTGTTTCGCCAGTAATAGTGCTGCAGACGGATGCTACTTAAGGTCATTAGGTTCTCTCGCGATGCATCACCTCTTTCCGGACGTTGGGGTGGAACAACACTCCTGTTGTGTTCTTGATGCTGCAGTCTTGGGGGGATTGGTTTTGCTATGCTGTGTTGGAATTCCGGAGCCTTGTCCCGCCCGGTCAGTGTGTGCCGGCTTCTACTCACCGCGTAGACACACACGCGGTATTTCGATAAAATGAGGCACTACCGCACACCGTACGTGTGTGTGGGGTTTTTTTCTGACTCACTAAACGTGCTGGGTGGCAAGCATTGCATTTATGAATGTGCATTGTGCGTTGCGTCGGCACCCAACCCGATCACATCTACTCTAAGAACGTCTAATCATCTACTGTATATATCGTGCCTCTGAACTGCTAAAACGATTAAATGCATTGGTCAACCATTTCAGTTAGATCTTCAGGGTCCTTCGTTCACCTTAGTGTATACTGCTGTACCTGGTACGAAATAATGAGAATTCGGCGTCAACCATTTGATCTAAATATTTTCAGGTGTCCTGAACTGCCGAATTGATGCTATTATTTCGTTAATACTGATAGTTAATTGCCGAGTTGTTGTTAATATTTCAATAATACTGGTAGCCAATTTCCCTTCCAACACCCTATTTTCGCATTCCTTCTGCCCCCCTCCCCCACCACACCCCCTATACATATGTTTATATATTATATATTTGGTTGGGTTGGCGTCGGTTGGCAACGACGCTGTAAAACACGCCTCTCATTGCGTGAGCTCGGCAACCAGGGTACCGTTTGTTTTGTTTGTTTTTGGCGGTCACCCATACATAGGCGGTCTTGTTAGATCATTTGTGCGGGGTTGATAACCTCATCTCCGCACAAGGGGAATGATCGTATCACGTACGTGTGTATATGGTAAGGCATCCACGAGGCAGGTACGTACGTGTACCCATTGCTGTCTCTGGAAGTGGCCACACCAGAAATTAAATAACTCATTGGAGGCTGTCGTCCATATAGCAAGTCCGCCTCAGAGGCGGTTTTTAGCAGGATGCAGCTCACCCTCCATACGACTCAGCCCAATACCTCACGGCGCTTCGCGCTTGGTGCAAGCAATGTCTGCCTGGTTGGTGAAAACCCAACGTGCTTCCGTCCGGCATTGTAAGGATGCGAGGGTCTATGGTCATACGACTACGGCCGTGCACGATATGAGTACACCACCCCCCTCCCCCCTCCCGCCCGCCCCCCCCCGCGTCCATCCCATCCGCCATCTGCTCTCCAACTTATCGTAACGCTATTCCACGTGCGTGGGCCTTCAAATGTACCGGTACGCGCGAAGTCGAGGAGGATGACGCGTTGCGCGTCATCGTGGATCGCGAGGGAGAGGGCCGGTGGATCGCCAAGGCTCGAGAGCTCCAACTTACACTGGAGCCGTTTTACCAGCGCCTCACGGAGGCCTCCATCGCGAAGGGCGAAACTCCCGTAGCGTACGGCAGGATCGCGGCGCAATGCCTGCACAGGTGAGTTTGTTGTCTGTGTCTGTGTCTGTGTCCATTGACTATAATTTGTTTGCCGATACGTATATATCATACATACGTACAATGGTATTGTGCACCGCTACGTAGGATACATACAGTGGAGTGGGTGTGTACGCCTGAATACCGCCACCACAGGAGTTCATTAAACCCAACCCACTCCTCCCATCCAAACCCAACGAAAATCGCTTTGCTGTTACCCGGCATTGGCGTGTGGCCCTCCCAAAATGGTTGAAAACCCAAAAAGTAGTTGGTGTTGATCGTACCTTTGTCTTGTTTATTTTTTCCTGAGATGTGCCGCAGTTCGCATTTCACGTGTATCTATCATATCACGAGGGACCATACCTGGTAGTAAATAGGGTCTATGGTATAGATAAACAATAATTGGGTAAAGGATGCTATTAATAGTGCATATTCAACTGAGTAAACGCAGGGGAGGATAATTGGTTGGATGAGATTGGTGGTATATATTCGACGAATTGTGTCAGCTTTTTCATTCTGAATGAATAATGCCCTGCACCTTGTCGGAAGGCAAAATAATATAATAAAGCTCTACCTCTGGTATATATTTACCTATTTTTACGAACAATATTTGGTATCTATTTACTATGGTCTCCCGCAATAGAGCATACTGGTAACACGCATTTCGCGGTCTGGTCTATATGGCCGGCCCGAACAACAAAAAAAACCAAGGTGGAAGAAGGTCCTGCAGCCGGGCGTGAGGAAGGGCCACTGGACTGAAGAGGAGGACGCCGTCCTGGTGGCGGCGGTGGAAAACTCGGCAGTGGACGGAACGGTGAGCCATGACCTTAATGAAAACCCCTTCGGGACGGACCCCTTTTAAGGGACCTTTTATTTTTGAGGGGCCCCTTTTAAGGTACCCCCTTTTTTCCTTTTTCAAGGGATCCCTTTTAAGGGATATAAGGTAAATAATTGTATATAAGGTATGTACGGCATATAAGGTATATATAACACGGTATATAAGGTATATAAAGAGCGCCTATTAATAGTAGCGTGGGTAGGCACAATTCGATGCAAGTCGACTAGGGAAAGAAAGGGCTGAAGTGTTCTCGCGATAAAAATGCAGGGCACGTACCGTAGTGGGGAAGAAAGAGGAGAAGAGCCTGCTTAGTGACCCCGGATCTGAGTTACGACTAAAGAGGGAGAGAGGAAGGAAGGGCGGAGATATTAAATGGCACGGAAAAAAAAACAAAAAGAAAGCAAGGGGGACGTATAAATATACCTATATATATATGATAGTGATATTATATTGATGGCTTTGGAAATACCCCGTCGATATTTTTCCCATATGAGAGGCGCGTCTCTTGGCGTTTGCACTTTTACAGTGGGTACCCCTATTAAAGAGAGACGTTCATATAAGGAACTATTTATCTTCATTTTAGTGTATAAACGGTCCATATATTTAAGAGAGACGTTAATATAAGGACCTATTTATCTTCATTTTAGTGAATAAACGGTCCATATATTTACGCCCAGAGTGGTATTTAAGAGAGGTGTGGTGCACTCTCTTAACCAGCCTTCTCTCTTATACACAGTAGTAGTGGAAAATATATAGCTTTAGTGTAGGCGGGTCCTGCCGATTTTGCCATTAACTGTACGACTATTCTCTTATATAGGGATACCCACTACTCTGTATCCCCATTTTCCGATAAAATTATCCTTGAAAAAAATCGTCCGTGGGGGGTGTGTTGGCTTATCACCCGTGTGATACGGTACTTACCTGGTAGTGGAAAGTCAGCGTCAGCGCTGATTAAGTCCTTTAGGGGCTGCACTGTCGGTTTTGAGGACACATTGCTTGAAATGTTGGGTTCGATTTTTTTTTATCTGCACAGAGTGCACTTTGAAAAGGGTTTAAGCATGGGCACAAATTGCTTGAAATGTTGAGTTCGATTTTTTTTTTTCCTGTACAGAGTGCAGCTTGAAAAGGGTTGAAGCATCCCACACGAGACACAAACCTCTGTGTGACGAACACTCCCCTTCTACTACGTTTCCAACCGACCACCGCCACTACAATCCTCTGCGTGACGAACCCCCGTATATACCGCTACTCGTAACGCAGCCCGTGAAGTGGAGCAAAATCGCGGTCTTGATCCCCGGGAGGCTGGGCAAGCAGTGCCGAGAGCGCTGGTTCAACCATCTGGATCCGTCCCTGACGAAGACCGTGTGGACCACCCGCGAGGACGAAGTGCTGTTCAACGCACTGGTGAGCACTGCGCTGTTTTCGGTTTCGAAGTCCGGGCAGTTTCTATTATTGGTGGTGTGTGCTTTCGTTATCGAAGTACAGGCAATTTCTGTTTGTGGTGTGTGCTTTTGTTGTCGAAGTACGGGCTGTTTCTGTTTGTGGTGTATATGTATGATACGCATGTGCTTTGGTTTTCGAAGTACGCGTGGTTTCTGTTGGTGATGTCCTAGGTAAGGTTTTTCGTTTTTCGGATCACGGACGATTTCTGCTGGTGGTAGGATATATATATATATATATGTGCTTCCGTTTTTAGAAGCACGGGGTGGTTTCTGTTGATGTTCCGGCTTTCGTCCCCTTTTGTTTTTTTTGCAGTCTCTTGTCTCACTTTCTCCAGACCATGTCGTCGCGCCGCCGGCACCACAGCAACCGAGTTACAAAGTTACACACGACACAGATAGGGAAGGAAAAAGTGCGGTTAACCCCTTGTTCTAATTGAAAACCAATCTTACGCCAACTCCAAGTAGTTTTCCCCCTAAAACCTGGGTACACTTCTGAAGGAGTCAAGGTGCGGTTCTACCCGTCCGCCTGAGGACAAAAACAAATCGTCGAGACTACGGTAGGGATGCTGGCATATTTATGGCTGTACCAAAGCTGCACCGTACCAATCGTCCACGTTATCGAGGCATCGCAAGCATTAGCTATGGCGGTAACGTAAGCGTTCGGTGATTCTCCCGACGCGTGGAGACTCCCACAATTGTTACCAAGCGGAGAGAGTGCAACGGCGCGTACGGCCTTCACTTGAAGGCGAATTTAGCTAGCACACACACATGTGTGTCGATCTTCTATAGGGGTAATGTGATCCTATTACTGCCGATTTAGCCGTGAGTCGCACAACGTATCCTTTTTTGTCCTCTTTCCCTACACGCCCGAAATCTCAATAAATCTGTTTTCTCGTGATTTCAGTGCTTTTTTTTCGATGTTTAATTCAAACGAAAACCGAAACCCCCACCCCCTGTTTCCACCACGGTCTCCTCTGCAAACCCTTGTCGAAACGGCGACGAAAACACGCGGCGCTTCAAACGAATCAACCAATCAATCAACCAACGGGGCGTTTCAACGAACCCAATCAACCAACGCGGCGTTCCTACAAACGAACCAACCAACCAACGGACGGGGCGATTCAACGGACCAATCAACGAACCAACGGACCACAAACACCTCAAGGCGTTCTTCGGCCCGCGCTGGTGCGAGATCGAGAAGCTTCTGCCCGGCCGCACCGCAAACTCCATCAAGAACCGCTCCAACTCTTCCGCCGGGCAGAGGTGGCAGCTGTACAGCGCCGGCAATACGGTCGACCGGCGCTCGTCCTACGTTTTCATGGAGAAGCTCAAGGCCACGCTCAGGGACGTCATATCCTCCAATCCTGAGCTGGGCATCGAAACTAAACCCAACAAGGTGAGGCGCGCGTGGACCCTGGCCGGTCGCTCTCCGGTCGGCTACATTGTTGGCGGACGGGGTGCGCTTGTGGCATTGTGGTGGACGTGCTAGTCTAGAGGCTTTGGCGCGAGCCGCCTGTTAGGCGTGCTCGTGCGCTTCTCTCAGAATAAATGTATGATGTTACAAGAAATAAAGGCTCTCTCTCTCTGAGCCGAGATGAAGAAGACAGAAAAGAACAGACAAGAGCTGACTACAATACGACGTTGTTCCCGATCAGCGACTCAGTGGGCTACTGGTTACTGCTGCTGTAATAAAGTACCTACATCAACATACAGTACAGTACAGTACACTATATGTACGTAGTGTGCTGGGCTATCGACACGATAGTCGATGTTGTGAAACCGTTTTCCTCTCTCTGTGTGTACCGACCATTACGGGGGACCATAGTAAATGGGACCAAATATTGTTAGTAAAAATTGTTAAATATATAGGTTTTTGTGTCTACCGTAGGTCCTATTTACTAGTGTTTACTATGGTCCTCCGTAGTAGGTATGTTTTAGACTTGTGGCGTGCACAAACAGGGCACGACATGGTGATATGGCAAAAAAAGAAAAGAAAAGAAAAGAAAAAAGACGGGAGTTCCTCCTGACGATGAATGTATTAACTCGGGTTTCCCCACGTTCGTTCTGTCTTCTACCCGCGAGGAAGGAAATTTTACCGTTTTACTCCTGCAAAACAAAGCAATCCTACGCTTATCCCAAGCAAGGTTATTTTCACTCCTGCTAAAACATAATCTCGTGCTTGCTTCAAGCAGGCTGCGCTCAAAACACGTGGGGAGTGTACGTAGTTCGAAGCGGTGCTGAGCACATATTGACATGTACATACGAGGGGGCTGTTGAAACCTTGAAAACCAGACCGTGTAGACACGGCTTTATAATAATCTTTGGCGTCCACTACCGCCAGTGGGTTACTAAAAAAGGGACGCACGTTGGCGCCTGTAACTAATGGAAGGCCCATTTTGTCGCCGCTGCGCACTGTCGTTACGGCATATTATACGCAGAGGTTACGCCCAAACAAGACAACAACCGACGTACCTCCTCTGAGAAATAAGTTTTTTTTTAACATCGGGGGCTTCCTAGTATCCGAGACTCTCTACCTGAGGGCCTTTTAAGGAGGCATGCTTTTATTCCCTCCAGTATAAATATGTGGCACAGAGGGGCCGTGCGATGGCCTGCCACCCCTCACCGAGTAAGCATACACTGTAACGGCAGGAGGAGTTGCTTTCCCCCCGTGCCAGGGTGAGTAGCCGATGCAATAATCAACGACACATTCGCCAAAACGCCTCCATCAAGCATATGGCCACCGCGAAACCCGACACCGCGAAACGTTGAAGACGCGGGTGGCTCGCCTCACTCCGTTCCACCCCATCGTCTCCAACGTGCGTGACCCTCCCTCCCGCCCTTCGTGCGGCATCTTTCCTGCCGCGACTTTGAAACAACACACACACACAGCGTGTGGCATCGCCGGGGGCCACTTCGAAATACCAGAGGGCGAAGAAAAAGCACCAAGGACAGTCGCGCGTCAAGAAAAACAAGTCTCCCGCTACCACCACCGCTACCACCGCCCGCGCCGCTACAGCCGCCGGCACCGGCACAGCTACTGGCGCCGGCACCGCCACCAGCGCCACCAGCGCCATCAGCGCGGCGGCGGCGGCAGCAGGAGCAGCAGGAGGAGCAGTAGGTGGAGGAGGAGCAGGGGCAGTGGCCGCGACCGCCAAAACTGCCAAGGCCACCAAGCCTCGGGGGAGGGTTGACAAGCGCGCTGTCGCCCGCACTGCGGAGAACTGGAACTGTACTTCGAGGTGAGTCAGCACTACGCTGCCTACTATAACGGGGGGACGAATGCTACGATAGAGGTGCACCGTGATGTTTCTGCCTTCTAAGGGTGGTCACTTGAGGAGCTGCATACCTCACCCGAAAACCGATTTTGCAAAAATAATCCAAAAGTGCTACCCGACCAACAATCCCATGAGCTAGGTGAACTATGGAAAGTATGGCAACACAAGAATGAAAAAAAACGACGAATTTGGGTTAAGGAGCCCGATCATTCAGAAACAAAAATCAGCGAAAAGTGCTACCTCTATCGTCGCACGCGTCGGGGGGCTGATATGGTAAGAAGAGTAATCAGAACCCTACGATGGACACAAACAAACACGTTTTCCACCTATGTCTACACACCATATTTCGTTGTGATAGCTTTGTCCCCTCGTATGACTACAACAGCGTTTAAATGGACGATTGGCACACGAAATGTATCCATACATATGTTGTAAGTGTGGTGAACATAAGCGTTTTTTTGTTGCCCCTTTCGCCGGAGTTTTTCTTAACAAATGACAACCACCTTCAGGCTTTACTTGTATTTCTAAATACCCTCGTGTCATCCACGATGATGTTGCGTGATTTTTTTCTGTCATCTTAAGCCCCGCCCCCCTTCGCTTCACGCCTGCTCCGTGTTTTTTCGTGTAGCCTTTCGAAAGTCTGTGTTATTGATGTGCTGTGATATCCCCGTTAGCCACTCCGTTGTTGATTTTGGTAGTATTATCCTGGTAGTCCAACGCTTAGGGTCGTTTTTAACGACACTGCTTTGGAAAATAATTTGCCAAAATTGGCAAGTTTATGGAATTTTCTGGATTTGCCAATTTGGCAAGTTTGAGTTATTTTTGCCAAACTTTCGTTTTTGATGTGATTCCCCCAACCCCTTCGTGGGGCAAGTTTCAATTGTGGGAAAATTTGACATTTTTTGTTTCATTTTTGTGCAAATGTTTTAGCAAGAGTTGGAAATAAGTCTTGACGAAAAAACTTTGCCAACTTGTTTGGCGAGTTTTTTTTTCACTGTGTCGTTAAAAACGACCCTTAGGCTAAATAAACCCCTTTAGCTCTGCACCCACGTTGATAGGGGAGACTACTTGGAATTAGTGTTGGGGTCATTTTTTTGCGGCAGTAAAAAAGGACGCGTGCTGCAGTATTTCGGGGGGCCATAGTAAATAGGACCAAATATTGTTAGTAAAAAGAGGGTTTGTTGTATATATCTTTCGAATTCACGATAAACCAAACAATGCCAGCTGCTTGCTGTGAAGTGTGCTACGTACTTCTTACTCGGCCAAGAATATGAACCATAATGCCAAATTCTCTCTACAACAACAAACTACAGTTTATTTTTCTATCGGTTCCCGATTCCTAATGATAAACTTTCTCAATTATATACCTGGTAGGTTTTTGTGTGTACCGAAGGTCTTATTTACTAGTGTTTACTATGGTCCTTGCCCGTAATGGTAGACGTAGCACCTCCTCCTGCATTCTTTCTGAGACTGGTTAATCACTTGAGGAGTGCCATACCCCACCCCAAAAGCTGGCTATGTAAGGTTTTTTGCTCTCACCTCCGAAGAACAATCGATATGTAAGGACTAAGGACTAAGGACTAAGGACAGCACATGGAGCAGATAAAGCTCTACCCCGGAGTAGGTACAGCAGAGAGTAGACTTTTTGCAGAGTCCTCTTTTTATTTTTACGTATTTTTTTTTCTTTCGGAGTGCTTATGAGTGATCAGAGTTGAAGGTACACTAATTTTTCTACACATTGCCGGATGGCAAGGATCATAATATCAATCGATACAACGGGTGAACTTGTAAACACACATTCATACCTAACGGGAGACCATAGTAAATAGGGTCTGCGGTGCACAAACAAAACAAATATTCATGTATGTTTACTAACAATATTTGGTCCTATTTGCTATGGTCCCCCGTCATAGTGGTATTTCGACGATGTCGGTAGCTTATCAGGTGATAACTACCGTCAGCATGCACTCTCATTTACGTGTACTTAACTGAGCACTCCCTCCCCTGCTCAATGCGCGCATGCTGGCAACACCAACAACAACAACAACAACAACAGTGGAAGCAAGAGCCTAAAAGAGAACATCTACGGCAACATGAATGGGAATCTTAAGGGAAACACCCCCACCGAAAGCAACGACATGGACTGCGGAGGCGCGGCCGACAGCATGATCAGCGCCGGCAGCACGATGATCACCACCGCCATGGCCATGCACGCCACAAAAAACAACACTAGCAACAACGACTGCGTCGACAAGAACGAAGTTTACGTTAAAGACGACATCAATTTCACCAGTAACGGCAACAACTGCGTCACCAACATCGCTGGCGGCAGCGACACAAGCGGCGGAGCAATGGCCAAGAGCGGTAACAGCGCCAACAGTGACGTCAGGAACTGGAGGAAGGTTCGCCGGCAGCAGTGGGAGATGGAACAAAGGCAAGCCCAACACATCTCTCCCCCCTCGCGTGCCACTTGAAAAAAAAAAAGGCGGACATTCACTTCACACGTACAGACGACCGACAAGACACCTCGCCGTCATAGCCAAGAAACTTTCGCATCAAGAGACCCTCATAACCGGCGTGTCTAAATCACAATAACGTAGGGATTTCGTGTTTTCCAGGGCTCATGACCCGGCCCACGGATCGGGTCAGGAAGTTTTTGAAATCTCACGGGTCCGGCCGGGTCGGGTCGGTTCGGGTCGGGTCAGGAGGTTCTAAAACTCTCACGGGTCAGATCGGGTCACCCTTACCCGACTCGATCCGGACCTGACCCACGAGAGGTTTGACCCGATACGTCTTGGCCCGTGGCCCGTGGAACCTGCTCCGATACTTCGTGTCGTGTTGTCGTCCTCCTCCCCTCCACGCCCCTCACGGAAAAGCGAGTTAGTCGTCGCCGACGTCGTTCAGAAAAGCAACGCAGTCGTTGATGACGTCGTTTCCTCCTGTTGCCCCAAATCCAGCTTGACACACGGCACTATTATCCCCCGTCACCACACCGCCTTGTACCGACCTCAAATGTCCTACCCCCCCGCCAATCACTTCGTGAGTTATGTAGACGACCAAGGTACCGTTTTGTTGAATGGTCAATGGCGGTAACCATGGCTTGTGGTCATCTGTGCGGGGTGGAGAACCTTAGCTCCCCACAAGGGGCCGTATCACGTAGTGTGTGTGGTGAGGCACCCACGAGGTAGCTACATAGTAATACCCATTGCTGTCTCTGGAAGTGGCCACGGCGGAACATAATTAAATTAATTCGACGAAGTCGTGCATATGTAAGAACATACACACAAGTCGTGCATATGTAAGAACATACACACAAGGTTCTCAGTAGTATGCAACTCACCCTTCATGCGACTCGCCGAACACCTGACGGCACTTCACGATCGGTGCAAGCAATGTCTGTCTGGTCGGTGAAAACACGACGCGGTCCGGCATCGCAGGTATGAGAGGGTCTATGGTCATACTACCACAGCCATGTGTGACACGAGTACACCCCCCCCCCCCTACCTGCTCCGTCTCGAAAGGGATGCGTGGTCAATGGTCAAATGACCAAGGCAAGCAACAAATGAGTACGCCCCCCACCCCCTATAAATATATTATATTTGTAGGTTGGGTTGGCGTCGGTTGGCAACGACGCTGTAAAACACGCCACTCGCTGCGTGAGCTAGACAACCAGGGTGCCGTTTTTTTTTTTTTATTTTGGCGGTCACCAAAGCTGGCGGTCGAGTAGATCATTTGTGCGGGGTGGAGAACCTTTGTTCCGCACAAGGGGAATGGTCGTTTCACGTAGTGTTAATATGGTAAGGCGTCCGCGAGGCAGTTACATAGTAAAACCCATTGCTGTCTCCGGAAGTGGCCACACCAGAAATTAAATTAACTCATTGAAGCTGTCGTCCATATGCAAGTCCGCCTCAGAGGCGGTTCTTAGCAGGATGCAGCTCACCCTCCATGCGACTCGCCCAATACCTCACGGCGTTTCGCGCTTGGTGCAAGCAATGTCTGCCTGGTTGGTGAAAACCCAACGCGCTCCGTCCCGGCATTGTAGGGATGCGAGGGTCTATGGTCATATGACTACGGCCGTGCACAACATGAGTAACACCCCCCCCCCCCCCCCCTACCTGTGGCAATTCGGACGGGACTATCCACATGACCATATTCCAACACCGTTCCCCCTCCCCCCCGTCCTTGCCTGACCCTCGGCCTTACCTATATCGCTCGCTTGTTGTTTCGCGAAAAACTTGCGGGCATGTGGCGTGAACTTTGCCACTGAACATCCCCCCCCCCCCTCCTCTTTTCTGCTCATCCGCTCCTTTTTGACCGTCCGCGCCGTCGTACTGCTTTATCCGCTCAGGGTCGCGAAGACGGACCCCGACAAAACTTGCGACACAGCTCGCATATAAAGTCGTACGCACGCGTTGACACTCATTGAAAGCGCTCGTGATAATATAATAGTGCCTTCGTACGTTACTTACGGCACGCGGCAGTCGTATGTGGCGATAGACGACCGGGAGGCACAACTCACACACAAGTTGCACGCTACACTCATTTGATAGCACTCGTGTGTCAACCGTGATTTTCGTTTTTTTTTTTCCGGCAGACAGTGGCCGTACGTGGTTGATCGACTATATACCGGTGGACGGGTAATGGTGGGCGGGGAAACGGTTTTGTTTTTGTATTGATCACAGCGAGATCGACGCGCTTCTAGAGATAGAGATGTTCTGGATGCGGTGTTATGATTGCGAGTTGTTGAGTTCCAGCTGTTGGTTGGTCTTGTGGCACCTCTTTATGCTGCACTCATTGATAGTACTCGCGTTAAAAGTGGTTTCGTTTTTTAGGCAGGCAGTGGCCGTGCGTGGTGATCGGCTATATACCGGTGGACGGATAACGGTTGGCGGGGAATGTTTTTTTTGCGAGATCGACGCGCTTCTAGAGATAGAGATGCTCTGGATGCGGTGTTATGATTGCGAGTTGTTGAGTTCCAGCTGTGGGTTGGTCTTGCGGCACCTCTTTCTGATGCTCTCATTGATAGTACTCGTGTTAAAAGGGATTTCGTTTTTTTCGGCAGGCAGTGGCCGTACGTGGTGATCGGCTATATACCGGTGGACGGATAACGCTTGGCGTGAAAATGTTTTTTTTCGTACTGATCACAGCGAGATCGACGCGCTTCTAGAGATAGAGATGCTCTGGATGCTGTGTTATGATTGCGACTTCTTGAGTTCCAGCTGTGGGTTGGTCTTGTGGCACCACTTATGCTGCACTCATTGATAGTACTCGCGTTAAAAGTGGTTTCGTTTCTTAGGCAGGCAGTGGCCGTATGTGGTGATCGGCTATATACCGGTGGACGGATAACGCTTGGCGTGAAAATATTTTTTTTTGTATTGATCACAGCGAGATCGACGCGCTCCGAGAGATAGAGATGTTCTGGATGCGGTGTTAAGATTGCGAGTTCTTGAGTTCCAGATGTGGGTTGGTCTTGTGGCATCCCTTATGCTGCACTCATTGATAGTGCTCGTTTTAATAGTGATTTCGTTTTTTTCGGCAGGCAGCGGCCGTACGTGGTGATCGACTATATACCGGTGGGCGGATAGTGGTGGGCGGGGGATTTTTTTTTGTATTTATCACAGCAAGATCGACGCGCTTCGAGAGATGGAGATGCTCGTGTTATTATTGCGAGTCCTTGAGTTCCAGATGTGGGTTGGTCTCGTGGCACCACTTCTGCTACACTCATTGATAGTACTCGTGTGAATAGTTGATTTCGTTTTGTTCGACAGGCGGCAGTCGTACATGGTGATGGACTATGTACCTGTGGACGGATAACGGTGGGAGAGGAAAGGGTTTTCTGTATTGGTCTCAGCGAGATCGACGCGCTTCTAGAGATAGAGATTCTCTGTTATGATTGCGAGTTTTTGAGTTCCAGCTGGAGGTTGGTCTTGTGGCACCTCTGTATGCTGCACTCATTGATAGCAGTCGTGTTAATAGTCGATTTCGTTGTTTTCGGCAGGCAGCAGTCGTACATGGTGACGGACTATATACATACCGGTGGACGGATAACGGTGGGCGGGGAAAGAGTTTTCTGTATTGATCACAGCGTGGCCGACGTGCTTCGAGAGATAGATAGAGAGCTCTGGGTGCGGTGATATTATTGCGGGTTCTTGAGCTCCAGCTGGGGGTTGGTCTTGCGGCACCGCTCATGCTGCTTGTTGCTGTCCTTTGTGCATGCAAACAAACGGCTTTGCCGGTTGAGCTGGTGGTCATTTGCCCACTTCGAGCGACGTTTCGTTTTTTTCGTGTATAGCATTTACGACTGCTCGTGGCGCTCTCGTGGGGCTCTGTCAGCATGGTGACTCTACTTGTTGACTTTACGTATGATACGACATTGTACGTATGTACGAGGTACTGGTATGTGTATACTATCAATAGGTACTGCTGTTGTACCCGGTTTTTAGCTGGCGCACTTAAAGGAGTATGATGCCAGGTACACAGCGAGTAGCTGTACAGTACGTACCTGTAAGTACTCGGCGTACAGCGCTGACAAAACAGTAAAACGAAGAGCGCAATACAAAGTCATGTATATATTGAAAAAAAAAAAAAACACAGCTGTGAGATCGAGGATTTTATCGAAACTCATTTTTGCAAGCTGAGTGAGATACTTCGATCGCGCGAACTACGGGTTTTGAGGGGAACAAAATCTGACATCTGTGGAACTCAAGGAAGGTCACATATATACGGTGTACTTCCTGAATGTGTTGCAGTATATGTATGCACAACAGCACGAACAACGGGAAGCTTCGGGCTAAAGTCAAAGTAATGTGTCTACGAGTACGAATAGTAGATGATGCACGCGCCCCCCCCCCAAAACAGATGTACTGCACAGCAGTACGATATATACTTCGTACGCGCATTAATCGCGCTTGCTTGATGTTACACGTAGTGATTATCGGCCTTCACCGCAGACGAAGGGTTGAGCCGACAGGCAACCCTTACCAATGTAAACCTCTCGTCTACGTATACTACTGCAACGTGTCACATCATGTATAGAAAGAAGGGTGGCTTCTGCAGCAATGGTCAACTTCAAAATCCCGGCACGGGCTTCGTATGATACTTGGGGATACAGCTCTTATACCGTACGTATGTATGGCACGGGTGCCCGAAAACAGCACCGCGATTATTAAATATTTGGAGATACATTTGAGATGTAATATCTAGCAAAAACGTACCCCGAGACGATGGGATAGGAAACGCAACGCGGCTACGTACCATACATGACACGTCCGTTCAGTGCTTCGAGGGCTCCCTGTCGGCGTTCGGCCTAGCACTTCGTGTTTCGTGACCTGCTGGAGGAAGCGAGCAAGCTACACCCGTCGCGAGCCGCATCGATTAGGTCGCGGAAGGCCTATATTCTGCAGTCAACATGAACAAAAATGACTGAGGGCTGGGCATAGGTTGATCGTACGGTGGTAGTGATGCTGCCTAGGGTATGTACATGGCGAGTTTGGTCCGGGTGCCTCGACACATACGCCGTTGTCGCCTCGTCGCGCGTCCGTTTGACGGGTACTCGTCGATGGCGGCGGTTTCGAAACCGATGGGCCAATCAGCTTTCTGGTACGAAGGAGTTCCATTATATACGCAGCGTTTTTGTGATGACCTCCGCACTCATGTTCTTGACCGCTGCCGTGTTTGTGTGTTACGTCCGGGGGTGTGCTGCTGAGCTGCTGTGTTCACGTGTACCACCTACGGCGAGCGTGCAATGCGATCGGTGACATGGACGGTGCTTCTTTGCTTTCGGCCAGGGTGGTCGTTTCAGGTACGGTGCGTAGTGATTTCCAGTTGAGCTATAAATACGATCGTACCTCCAGCAGGCTGGTCTCAGCGCCGACACAGGACTGTCATGTTTCCATACTCGTACTGCCTGCTGTATACAGCCTGGTGTACAGCAAAGCGAACACAATGTACTGCTGAGTTTGTAGAAGCGGGAATACTTAGAAGCTCGTGCGTTACGTGTTGCACTATTAATAGTGGTACCTGTAGTGTGGGTTTTCCAGTGCGACAGCCATTCTCCTGGGTTCCCTACTCTGTCTTGAAGCTCTCGTGTCTCGTTTGAGAGGCTTGTTCACTTGGACTTGGAGTGTGCACTTGTATCATGTACATGTCGTCAGGCAGTCAGCACGTCAGGACACAGCAAGACACCGGTGCATACAGAGTACGGAGTGCACTACTATATCAGTACTATCAGTACATATATACAGCACTGATACTGCTGATCCCATGTCTGCTCCCTTCATCTGCTCCTCCTTGTTCTCCGTGCGCGAGACTACGATGGCGAAAAACGACCGACGGCTCGCTGCAGCAGTATTTAACCATTTTAGAACTGCACTGCTGTCTAGAGAAACGACAATTTCACTCTAATTCCAAGTGTTTTGTCCCCACATCGGAACTGCAGTCCTCATTCAGAACTGAAAAACCTTATCCCACACTAATTCTAAGTAGTTTGTCCCCAAAAACAGGGGACCAGTTCTTAAGGGGTTTCCATTCCTAATCAACAAAAAAACGCGATTCGTGAGGTTCTTGTCGTGAACGGTGATTTGTTATGTCATTATTCACGACAAAAACCCCGCGATTCACGGAGCCATTTTTTGTGTTGTTATTCCCTAAAAACAACTGAGGGCCATTCCTGAGGCTGGTTCTTATGCCGTCGGATTGGGAGGAACGAGAAGCCCGGTTTCCGATCCACTCTAAATTCGACGGGGTGTGTCTGGATGCCTTCCCTATCGTCAATCCGATCGATTTTGTAATGTGTTGTGCTCTTCCTGGGGGCGGTCGATACGAGAGTTGAAAACTGCTTCGTGTGCTGCTCGCGGGTTCCGAGAGGTACTGAGCTGCGAGCAGCATCATCAGCATTAGAGAGCAGCAGCAGCAGCAGCAGCAGCAGCAGCAGCAGCAGCAGCGCAGTTAACCCAGCATCGGAGAGGTGCTTAGGCTGCTTCTGTGCGGTGTAACCGTGTGTTTGGAGGGGTAGGGAGATATGCGGTGGGCTTAAAAAAAAAATCGATCGATAAATCCAATGCACGAATCCCGTCGAAAATCGTGATTTTGGTTGTGTCATGATTCACGACAAAAACCTCACGATTCATGACACCAACTGCTTTAGGTTTCCCTAAAAAAAAAGAACACGATTCGTGACGGGCTCGAAATACGCCTGATCAAGGCACTACGTAACTCACCCGGCACCAACGGCACCCGAAGGCCGGTATAGGAGCATGGCAGGCTGTGCTTCGTACGCCGATTGTGGACAGTGAGCGGCTGCCCAAAGACACTGCTAGGTGCGGGCTAACGAGCACGTTGCGGCCTCGAAATCTCGAGAAGAAGGAGGCACAGCGCGAAGAAAAAGCGAATGTAATCTAAGAATCTCACGGACCAGGCCGGGCAGACGACAAGTCAGCGAAATCGGAATCTCGCGGACCGGGCCTGGCCGACGGCCCGTGAGGTTGGAATATCGCAGGCTGGGTCAGGCCTCGGCCCGTGATTTGAATGACGGGCCGGGCCGGGCGCGGTTGGCCCAGCACGGCCTGGCCGTGACCCACCCGCTAGAGCTGGCCGCACCCCCCAAAGACCGTTGGATCTGAAATATTGAATGTTTTACAATTTTTTCAAAATATCACGAAACGTGACGTAAAATGTGCCATAGTAGCTGTACGACAATGAGCTACGAGCAAATGTGAGATCAACAACAACAACAACTGCTACAATACGTACGTAACACCTGGTACCTGCTGGCACTGCTGTTGATGTTGATGTTGACGTTCTTGCAGATGGCCCCGCCAAGTTTGCGAGGACCAACGCGTAGAGTAACCGCTGTAGACAACAGCAGGAGCAGCAGGAGCAGCAGCAGCAGGAGGAGCAGGAGCAGCAGCAGGTGTACATTGCAGTCGACCGCCACCCTACGGGAGACCAACAGCGACATTGAGGTGTCCGGTCCGCCGTCACCAGGGCTCAAGGGGATCGTCTCGGGCTTCTTGGCTGCGGCGCTTGTGGTAAGCCTTTGCAAGTGTCCTCTTCTTCGTATATACGATACGTGTACACGGTGACTTGGCCTCCAACGTTTTATATACACTACGTAAAAAAGCCGCCTCAGCTGTGCAAATATGTCAGGAAACAGCACGTCCACCCCTTGACAGGCAGCAACTTTTCCTTGAAATGGCTTGACTGACACCGAATTACTAGGTTTTAGTGTGGAACACTCTGCCCTACGCCCTTGACAGCGCACGTTTTGCCTCGCTTGACATGGCTCTTACTAATGATATATTTGCAGCTGACAGCGCACATTTTGCCTCGCTTGGCATGGGTCTTGTTAATGACATATTTTGCAGCGGTGAGACGAAGAACTACATCGGAACACATTCTTGCAAGCTGCGCGTGATGCTTCGATCGCGCGTGTTAAGTTACCACCTTCAATCGCGAGATGGCCATACGTATATATATACGTAGAGGTATGCCGGTGTAAGACACCAACAGGCCAGGCAGACATCAGGTAGAAATGTTGTACACAAGGAACAGATCACGACCTAGATCATTTACAGTAGTTCATCACCTGCCATGGGGAGAGGAAATGCAGGATCTGTATAGTACAGGTCCAGCTCAGGAAACATGTGCAAGATGATGCAGACTATTCGGCTCCCACCCGGCAACATGAGCTAGATAGTACAGATCATACAGATCATACAGATCACACAGATCATACAGATCATACAGATCACACAGATCATACAGATCATACAGATCACACAGATTATACAGATCATACAGATCATACAGATCAATAATATATCCGCCCTGAAAGATCTAGATCGTCAAGCGGAAATTGACGATCTGTTCGAGGCGTGGCATGTTGTCCTGGGCGATGTATGATATCAGGAGTCTTGAGTGGTGTACTGTGGAGTTTCGCTGGACGCTCTGCTTGATACGCGCTGTAATGAAGGACCACGGTATATCGGCGCTTTCCGTCCAAAATGCGAATATTCCGTACCAGGTTCGTACGTACGATGCGGTCTGTCATCTGTTTTACAGCAGCCAGAACCAGCTGTGCTGTGCGTGGTATGATTTCCTGCGACTACCCAACTCGGCACATCGCTCTTGATAGTGTTGATACACTCAAACTGCCCGTTAATGCTTTGCGCACATCCGACTGACGATCGATTGCTATTTTATGATCAACAGTAGATATTTCAGAGCAAATGATCTGTATGATCTGTATGATCTGTATGATCTAGCTCATATTGCCGGGTGGGACCCGAATAATCTGCATGACCTAGGACGCGTTTATCCTGGGTTGGATCTGTGCTGTACAGATCATGCACACTGTCTCATAACGGCATGTTAGGATTTAGATGATCTACAGTAGTAGATAATGATCTGTCCGACTTGTGATACATTGATATACTATTAATACTGTTCGTTGATACCATTATACTGCTCGTTGATACGTTGATACTGCTCGTTGATACATTGATACTGTTCGTTGATACGTTGATACTGCCCGTTGATACGTTGATACATGCTCGTTGCTGATATGCTGCTGTACCGTGTAGGGGGAGTACTTTTGGGGCCAAACTTTGTTTTTTTGTGACCGACGGAGCTTCTGGACCGAGGAATTAGCCGCCACCCTTGCAATCCTTCTTTATCACAAGGATGATACTATTATTATACTATTATTACCGGGGACTATAGTAAATAGGACCTACATAATACGAATATATATATACATATATATTCGTATTTTTACCAACAACATTTGGTCCTATTTACTATAAGGTCCCCCGTATTATTAGTAGTAAGATAACGCACCCCCTGGGACGAGTTTCCGAGACGTGGCTTGATGAATATTGACGTGAGGTTTTTGATAAGACGTGCCGTGAACTGACATGATGTGACATTTACCCTTTTTAGTTAGTGTATTGTACGTACTACACATGTATCTGAGTCTAATTCCAAGTAATTTGTGCCTAAAACCGAGAGTACAGTTATAAAGGAGTTAAGTTGAGTGACGCGGAAATGAAATGACGTGGTGTGATACGACATGACATGATATTATGTGACGGGGACGTGACGTGTCATGACATGTGATGTGATATGACCGTGACATGAAGTGACGGGACGAGACGTGAGGCATGAAATTACGTCATGGAACACGTTGTGACATTAAGTGACGGGACGTAACACGCACTCACATAACGTGACAGGACGTGGTACCTATGGCGGGACAACACTTGACGTGACACGAGGTGACATGATGCGATGTATCGCGCTGCCTTGCCGTTCTTGTCCAGCTTGCCTCCGAACCTGCAGCGACGCTAGCGGACGCGGGATCGTTACCGGCGGCGGCTTCATCGTCCTCGGTCGCTGCGACTCTCCAGAGCGCGGTCGACGAATCCCCGGTGGCGGTGGTGGCAACCACCAAGCTCGAGGGCGAGCTAGCGGCGCAGTTCCAGAAGGTAAGGCAAGGGACAGGGGTACAGCAGAGCAAGTGTACCCGCAGATCTAGGGTATACGAGTAGTCGTAATTTTATTTCAAAAAGTGGTGTAGTCGATACGCCAGTTGTGAGTTTTACCGCTTTAGTCGTTTGTTTTCCATGTTCTTTGGTGTATTCCATCTATTCTGGTATATGTGTGTGGTTTATTTGACGTTAGAAACCGGTATTTTCTTCTACACAGCGACAAAAAGCACGCCCCCGGGCCCCGTTAGTGGGCACCCTTCCTATTGTCGTACCAGGTATGATATACTACTGTTGTAGAAAGGTGGTACAAGTTCCGTGCCTTTAAGCTATGAACGGGACAGGGAGCATGCACATGCATCGTGGACAAAGGAAAGACGGCGAAATTTGAATGCAATGCCACACTGGTGAAATCAGGAAAAGCGTACGCTTGATCAAACGAGTGTCTACAGTACCCTGCAGATCTGCAGCTGTTCCTATAGACTAAAAGAGCTACTCGTACCGGTATTTTATTTCGGATTCCAGCTTTTGGAACTGTAAGTTGCACGATTTGATGAGATATGGGGCCGTTTCTTGAAGCACGTGGGTTGTTCCTTACCTACCCACACCGACCATTTACCTAACTCGAGGGAAACCGGGCGGGCGGCGCAACTCCAGACGATTATGTCGAGGCAAATCACTGTTTTTGCCGTGATATCGTTTCTAAAAACAAAGTCGAATTAGTAAAAACAGCAAGGTACACAGAGGTCGCAGAGACGCATCGGGTCTCACAGCCCAGCCTCGGAAATAGTCAGAGGTAACCGCGGCATATGTTCGCCGGTAGAAATTCGTCGGTAGAAATTCGTCGGTCGTGTGGATGACATGCTCGTCCGTGTGTCGCTATTTCGCTGTCCATACCGCCACCACTGCCACGCCGAAACCATCGCCGACACCGCCGTGGTCGCGTTTTTCCCTTTTTGTTCGATTGTTTATGTGTTGTCCAGGCGCAAGCGGCGGGAAGCGTCCAGCAGTTCGACAAAGCCAAGAAGCTCTACAACCAGGTGAGTCATACGTAGTGGGGGGGTGGGGGGGGGGAGTGCCTGCTGTGTGACCCCCGGATCTGCGGTTTGCGAAAGGGGGGGAACTGGAGAAAGCAGTGCGAATATAATATATGGGATGGGAATAAAAAGAGCAACACATCTCGTGCGACAGCGGTGACCGCTTTTCGAGCAAAATAGATCAAAAAGCGAAATGCTACAGTCGCCTACGTGTAAAGCAGCAGGCTACCGTAGATCTGAGCGTTTTTAGAACTGCAACAGTGTTTCCGGGGGACAAATGTAGTGCTTGTAGTGCTTGAACTTTGATTCGGATAATTATTTCGGGAGTAACAGGGGTGACAAAACAAGCTCCGCGAGGTCAATCCTCTGGCGTCAAATCGATTGCCACCAAGTGGTATACCATTGGTGAACGCTCGCCGACCCTTTGTCCCTTATTGGTCGAACGGGAGAAGCCTTTATCTATACCGGTAGTCTTGGTTCGCCTATTTTTCTCCTCGCCTCTGGTTTTACTATCAATAGTACTGTTAATCGTCTATACTTCGTATATGATTAAGAGTGAGTTATCCATTCTGAACAATCAACTGTATGCTTTGGGGGTTTGAATCCTATCGGCATGGATCTCCGGGGCACTCCCCTCACCACTTACGGTTTGCCTCTTGCCTATTTTTCGGAAATATGGCCGCCAATGGTATAATTTCGGAATGACAAAATGGTAAGCGCTGTTGTTCGTGGGTTTCCTGGAGGCAGCAGGCGTTCGGCCTCCCGCGAGACGAGTGACGGGCGAGAAAACACCGGAGAAACTTATCGCTAATGTTATGGGTGCCGTTGTGCGAAACGGGCAGTTTTTTTCCGTATCATGGTTTGTTATTTTCTCCACCACCCCCGCCCCCTGGTGCAAGCAATGCCTACCTGGTCGTTGAAAACCCGACGTGCATCCGTCCCCCGGCATTGTAGGGATGCGAGGGGTCTATGGTCATACGACTACCACCATGCATAACACGAGTACAACTCCCTCCCCTCTCTCTCTCCTTCTCTCTCCTTCTCTCTCCTTCTCTCTCTCTCTGTCTCTCTCTGTCTCTCTCTTTGCTGTGATGAACTAAAAATGCCCATCAATACGACTACCACCATGCATAACACGAGTACAACTCCCTTCTCTCTCTCTCTCTCTCTCTCTCTCTCTCTTTCTCTTTCTCTTTGCTGCGATTAACTAAAAATGCCCATCGATCGGCCGCCTCTTTCAGGTGATCAAGTATGCTCCCGGCTACGTGTACGGGTGGAGCAACCGGGGCAACGTGCTTATCGCAGATGGCGACCTCAAGGGGGCCGTGGCTGACTACAACAAGGCGCTGGAGCTGGCCGACGGTCTCAACATGCCGGACAAGTGGGTCATCTTCCTCAACCGGTGAGGGCTTTCCGTCGGTACCTCGACAGCGGGGCAAAGGAGCGCGGTCGGTATTCGGGATTTTTATAGAGCCTTGATGAAGAGATGGACGGCATTTCCTGTTGTGTTTTTCCACACCTCGGACATATCATTATCTAGATCATCTACAGATATATCATGATCTAGATCATCTACAGATATATCATGATCTAGACCATCTACAGATAGATCATGATCTACTTCGTAAGTATATCATCTACAGATATATAATGATATATATCATCTACAGATATATCATGATCTAGATGATCTATTAATAGTTCCTCACCTACCGTTGTGAGAGATTGTATAGGCTCTGCATAGTGCAGATCCAACCCAGGAAACAAGCGCTATACGTACATAGGTCGTACGGATTATACGTGTCCCGCCGGGCGACGTGAGCTAAATCATAGAAGATCGTCGGGATAGCTATGCCTTGAAAGGTCTACTGCTTATAGATAATGTAGTGGGGATCGACGATATGTTCGAGGTGTGTATGCTTCGACGCCCTCACCGACCATTTGAACTAAGTTTTGGATTAGACGAGGCCTCCTGCCCCACTCCATGGCCCTACGCCCGGGATACATTTCCGCGATAAGCTCAGGCGTAGCGCGGTGAGTGCTCACTGTATCCCCCGTCCCCAAAGTGGTAAATGCAGAAACTACACACCGGCGTTTCTTGCTCCCAACTTCTATAGTCTCGCTTCGGGTTTCTTGAATCCGCACTGCTCAGGCATCTCCTGTAGTCCCCCTTTGGTCTCTTGAATCCGCACTGCTCAGGTGTGGGACTTTTTCCGATAGAAATGATAGCGTAAACGATAAAAACAAAATCGTGGTGGAATGCAGTCAGTGTGTGCGCGCTGACGATTACGCTGCGTCAGGCGAGAGCCATGACAATCCTGATGCCTAGGCCTTAACGGAGTCACGATAATGACGGTATGACAAGCCCGAACACGTGGGAATGCGAAAATCGAGTTGTAATCGATACCCGGTAAACGAAAATGATGCGGGTACGCATATATAGGTGTGGGCGTAAGTTTCCTCCTTGGGCCCGTACGTAGTGGCTATAGACAAAGAAGAGGCTACACAAGGGGGGGGGGGGGGGNATAGAAGATCGTCGGGATAGCTATGCCTTGAAAGGTCTACTGCTTATAGATAATGTAGTGGGGATCGACGATATGTTCGAGGTGTGTATGCTTCGACGCCCTCACCGACCATTTGAACTAAGTTTTGGATTAGACGAGGCCTCCTGCCCCACTCCATGGCCCTACGCCCGGGATACATTTCCGCGATAAGCTCAGGCGTAGCGCGGTGAGTGCTCACTGTATCCCCCGTCCCCAAAGTGGTAAATGCAGAAACTACACACCGGCGTTTCTTGCTCCCAACTTCTATAGTCTCGCTTCGGGTTTCTTGAATCCGCACTGCTCAGGCATCTCCTGTAGTCCCCCTTTGGTCTCTTGAATCCGCACTGCTCAGGTGTGGGACTTTTTCCGATAGAAATGATAGCGTAAACGATAAAAACAAAATCGTGGTGGAATGCAGTCAGTGTGTGCGCGCTGACGATTACGCTGCGTCAGGCGAGAGCCATGACAATCCTGATGCCTAGGCCTTAACGGAGTCACGATAATGACGGTATGACAAGCCCGAACACGTGGGAATGCGAAAATCGAGTTGTAATCGATACCCGGTAAACGAAAATGATGCGGGTACGCATATATAGGTGTGGGCGTAAGTTTCCTCCTTGGGCCCGTACGTAGTGGCTATAGACAAAGAAGAGGCTACACAAGGGGGGGGGGGGGGGGGGGGGGTGGCAGGTTAGCTGCTGCCCGGTTAGGGAACAGGTTAACCAGTTTTCTGTACTCTGCCGGATGCTGCAAGCTTGTTTTTCTCTTGCCGCGCCCTCGTTTATCTCCTTCCTGAGCTCGATGACCTCGGCCGCTCCCCGCGTTCTCTCCACCGCATGTACACTCCCTATTATCCCCTACCCAATGGCGCCTCCTCCTTTTCCAAGAGTAGACAGCACCGCTCCACAGACTCCAGATTCCCTTCGTTCAATCTCTTACGTGTTTTTCGAAGTGGGGGACGCGCAGGCGCACGGCGAGGACATTTTTTCGCTGCCACGGCCCGCTAGGGTAACGCTTCGGAGGGGTGGGCCCCTCGTTTGGCATGACCCGCGGGCCATGGCCCATAGCACAGCAGCGCCACCTTAATAAAAACACCGCGTCCTGGCCGCTCGCACCCCGGCTGCAGCTCTTCTGGAATGTGTCACTCGTACTTGCGTGTTTTGCACGTCCACCCTTCTATCTCTATCTGTTCCTCTTTCTCTTTCTGTCTCTTCCTCTTTCCCTCTCTATCTCTTTATCTTTCTCTGTCTAACTCGTTCTCTCTATATATTTCTCGTTCTCTCTTTATCTCTTTCTCGTTCTCTCTTTATCTCTTTCTCGTTCTCGCTCTATCGCTTTCCCTCTATCCATTTTTATCTTCTTATACATGGTTTCCCGCTCTCTATCATCATATGTATTTTTCTCTCTCGTCGTTAAATAGAGGAAAAGCTTATGTAGTTGTTACCTGGTACATATGTGTATTTCTATTTCTATCCGTTTATTTATCTCATTGTCTCTCTCATCGTTAGAGAGAGGGAGAAAGCGAAAGACAGATAGAGAACATGAAAGTGAAAGACAGATAGATAGTGACACACGCGGGGAACTTACTTCACCATTGTTTTTGCTACTTTTTTGCGTTTTGTTTTGCGACCCTCAGAGGTACAACCCTGCTAGCCTTAGGAGAAGACGACCTAGCGCTGTCGGACTTGAACCAGGCGGCCAAGCTCAACAACCAGAAGGATCTCTACACCTTGGTGCGTTTTTTTTTCCTTGCCAGAGCGCGCGGGAGAACCGTTGGTCGACGTCCGAATATGTGGCAAACTCAGTCGGCGGCGTATGTGTGTATTTGTGTGTTCGCCAGTTGTATATTACGGCATGCTGAGGTATACAGGGGGTTCTTCGGTGACCCCCCCCCCATCTACTTGAAAAAATCCCGCCTCACAATCGGTTCATAGTAGGATGCAGCTCACCCGTCGCGTGACTCGCCGAACACCTCACGGCGCTTCACGCTTTGGTGCAAGCAATGTCTGTCTGGTCGGTGAAAATCCGACGTTCTCCGTCCCGGTATTGTAGGGATGCGAGGGTCTATGGTCGTACGACTACGGCCATGCCTGAAATGAGTACACCCCCTCCCACCCCTCTCCCCTCTCCTCTCCTCCACACCCAAAGATGTCACGAGACATGCCACGCAATGCAAAACGTGCGCTGTCAAGGGTTTAGGGCCGAGTGTTCCACACTAAAACCTAGTAGTTTGGTGTCAGCCAGGGAAACTTATGGCTAGGTTGCTGTCTGTCAAGGGATGCAAGTGCTGTCTCCCGGCATCTTTGCTCATGGCAGAATATACCGGTAACCCTCGGCGTTACTTTTGTCCTAGCCTGTAATGTTTGACGAGGTTGCCTCTCGCATGGTTTGATGCAAGTGCTGTCTCCTGACATATGTGCCCACAGCTGTATCTATCGTGGTAGAATATACCGGTAACCCTCGGCATTACTTTTGTCCCAGCCCGTGGTATTTGACGAGTGTGCCTTCCGTTTTTGGATAGATGCGCGCGTATGATAGCTCTAGCAACATATGCTCGGTTTTGATTCCTGGGTGAGACATATGTGAATTGCCTTTAGAAAAAACAAATCGTTAGTACTGCTGTGTTTGGCACAGAGAATCGCCGCGAGCCGTGTGTAGTGGAGTTCCCCGGGAGGGGTAGGGTGGCAAGGGGGGCGGGGGGGGGGGGGGTCTGTGGCTAGGTTCCGCACAAAACGAGGGTCTGGTGCCACGGAGGCGGGGTGGCTGGTGCGCTATTGTACCGGCCGCGGCCTATGACTTCCCCCCCCCCCCCCTCCCCCGTTTGCCGAATTTGCCGACAATTTGAGCTGAATGTATCGACCATTTTATTCATGGCATTCACGAGAAGAAGAAAAAATGCGTCCAAAGGTCTAAGAGACCCGTTGGATTTGAGCGCTTATAGACCCGTTAGACTTAAGCGCTTATAGACCGGTTAGATCTTAATAGTTAAGAGACCCGTTGGATTTGAGCGCCTATGGGCCTGCTGGGATTGACTGGTTGATGTGTTTAACCCTTCCGTGCCTACAATCTGTGTTCGCGTTTCCTCTCCGGTGTCTGAGGCGTCGTTCAGGCGAATCGCGCCCAGGCGTTCGAGAGGAGAGGGGACTGGTCTAAAGCCTTGGTCGACTACGAGGGTAAGCAGGCATTTTGAAGACGTTGTTGTATTGGCTGTTGTTGTGGTTAATTTTGTGGTAGTTGTCGTATGTAGCTGTTGTTGGTATTATTTACAAAAGTGTTGTTGTTGTTGTTGTTGTTTTTGTTATTTTTGCAGTTGCTGATAATGTTTCGTTGTTGTACTTTCACATTGTCTCATCACCGGGATCTAGCCCGTGCGTGGAATATAGGCCTGAACGTTCTGAAAGTAGTCACAGAGGATTTTGTGCGTCGTACGCGGTAAGAAGTCGTTCCGAGAAAGCGCACATAACGCAAACAACACACATTCTACGTACGACAGCAGTAATAACAATTCAGTACAGGACACCTAATAAGAAACAGGAAATCTGGTCCAGGCTGGATTTCTTATTTGAGAGAGGGTGCTTTCTACACTAATTTCAAGGTAACGACTCCCGAATTTCTTGTTTTCCTCTTAAATCTCAGCTTGGCTTTCTTATTTAGCCTGTTTTTTATTAGGTCTCCTGTACTTTAGTACGAGTACAAACACCAAAATAGATGGAATATAAAAGGTGAACAGACTCAGAAAAGGTACAACATGATAGCGAGTAAACAAACTCAGACAAAGTACGCCATGAAGGCGGTGTTCTGAACCCTTTGATTGATGTACGTATTGCGCTGTGTGTCCCGCGCTTTCCGATGGCACTCTGCAGGGGCAATCAACGTGCAGCCTGGGAACGTCCAGCCGTGGTGGATCCGCTACTCGCTCGTCCTATTCCAAGAGGGGAGGGACTTCGACAGCCTCGCGTGTCTCCGCCGGCTCCAGTCCAAGTTTGAGGGGGTGGCTGAGGTGCGCGCGTGCTGCCTGACTGACTGCCTACCTGCTTTGATTGCGTGCTGGGTGTGCCCCCCTTGCTATACTGCTGTACTGCTTTACCGATAGACAAAAAAGAGAAGGTAGGTACACGCTCGTCGTATCAAAATGTACACCTGCGCCTGGTTCGTTCGCGGTGTTTTATCATTTTATCCTGGAATACAGCAGTGTATACCAAGTGCTTCGTATGAGCAAGAGCCCAGGGCTGGCATCGCTCCGCACTCGAAAACTATGTAGCCCCAACGGCCACTTCCTCCCAACGGCTAGTTCCAACCAACGGCTAGTTCCTCCCAACGGCTAGTTCCTCTCAGTGGCTAGTTCCTTGCAACCGCGTGTCCCCCCCAACGGCTAGTTCCTCCGAACGGCTAGTTCCTCACCAACGGCTAGTTCCTCTAAACCACTAGCACAACGTCGCAGGACCATGTACATTGGCAGGTGGCCTACCAATGTAGGCAAGGAGCAATTGCTGCTGTTCACTCCCCGTGAACCGAAAGAGCGAGAACACTAACCCTTCGGTGACTTGTTATAATATAGCGACAAAAAAAGACGACGCTTGCAACCTTATCAAGCGACTATTTCGGGGGAACATATACAGTAATCAGAACCCAATAGGGTGTGTAAACGTAGGGGGATAAACATGGTTTTGGGGTCCATCGTGGATTCTGATTACTCTTCTTACTACATTAGCCCCCCCCGGAATAAGAAGGGCGTGCAGCAGTACGAGTACTCGTATAGCAATCATGATGTTGCACGTGTGGTACAGCTCCTTACCTGGTACATCGCAACTATCACGCGCACTACTCTACCCAGCAGCTCGGACCCTGCTTCGTGGTCGTGGTCAATACCGTAATTGCCATTTGGTTTCGACTTTTTTGTTTTGTTTTACTTCCGAGCACCAAAAATAATTAACTTGCCTCTTCCTTTTTTTGCTTCTTCTTCATTTTCCGTTCCCCCCCCCCCATTTTCCGCTTTATATATATATGTATATTTATTTATTTTTCCCGCGAAGGTCCAAGCTGCCTTAACGTCCGTTCAGTTCGGGCGTGGGGAGATGAAGGAGGCCGAGAAGGCATGGAGGGGCATCAACGTCGTCGACCAGCAGACGTACCTCAAAGAGTCCTACCTCAAGGACCAACTCAAGTGGCCTCCAAGGGTACGCGCGTTCTGGGAGTCGTTACTGTAATGTAGCCCTCGTTTTTCTCCGTGTGGGTTTTGTCTTCGTTTGGCGGACGCATGGTACGGCAGAGGTGCACCACTTCTGCCTTCTGAGGGTGGTTACTTATTACTTGAGGAGCTCTATACTTCACCCAAAACACTTACTTTTGAGGGAAATAAAAGTGGTACACGATGACAAATCCCATGCTATCATAAGTATACAACCAAAAATAAAATGCAACACACAAGAATGAAATCCCGACGGCTGTGGTTATTAACCCATTCAGAACTGAAAAAACTTATCCCACACTAATTCCAAGTAGTTTGTCCCCAAATACGTGGGACCGTTTCCTAGGGGGTTAAGGAGCCCCCCCCGTTATTAAAAAAACGTTTCAGCCAAAAAAAGGTATACCTCTACCTCTAGTGTAGCACGCGTCGGCGCTACGTACGATCGGTCGGTCGGTCCGTTGGTCGTGTTTTTTTTCTTCCTGGTGAATGCTTACCTTAAGGTAGGGGTGCACCTAATTTTTTCCGAGATTCCTCACTTGATTATAGTACAGAAGCGCTACTGTATACTATTATTAAGTCCCGCTTCAGCCTCGTCGTCTTATTATGTTTCTTCGCTTCGCTGGCCGCTGTGTATCTTTGGCAGATGGTGGAATGCTTGGAGGGCTTCGATCGTGCGCAGAAGCAGGAGAGCACCGGCTCCGCTTGAAGCATCGAAAGCAGCAGAAAGCTGCCGAAACAGTAGCAGCAGCGGTATAGCAGCAGCATCAACAGTAGCCCTGCCCTCGCTACGTTCGAGGGGAATGGGATATCATCGGGCCGTCGGGCGTAGTGGACGTTCCGCGAATACGATGATTTCATTTCGTCGATTTTTTTAGGTAGAAATGCGGCGACAACAACGACAATGTTAACTTGCGTCAACAACGATATAAAAAACAAGAGGGGGGAGAGCTCTGTTTCTTGACCCACGTCGCCCTCGCCCCCCAGGGCGTTCACACGCTCCTCCCCGCAAGCGCGCCTCGAACGGTCTGTTCTTCCCAACAAAGAACATCCCGGACTGTTCGGTGCTCTTAGGCACTAGAAAGAAGCGTTCGCGTTGCGCCTTGGCGTTTCGCGTTGACCCTTTTGCTGCAGCTGCTGTAGCAGTGGTGCATCTCAAATTCCAAATAATATGTTCCCGAAACACGAGTGCACTTCGCTTCGAAAACTGGTTAATACCTGGTATGTAATATCACTACGAGTATGGGGTACGAGTACTGTAGTACTCTTCCACTCCAGAATATTTTGGAGCGTGCCCTGTGACCCCGGACTAGAGATTTGTTTTGGCGATGAGTTGATGTTAAAACAACAACCACGACGTCTTCAAAATCTCAAGCGTCGGGTCGAGGTCGAGTTAGGTGACCCGACCCCACCCGACCCGATCCGACCCGACCCGACCCCACCCGACCGGATCCGACCCGACCCGACCCGACTCGACTCGACCCCACCCGCGAGGTTTGACCCGATCCGCGAACAGACCAGGCACATAGCTTGCACGCCTGCAGCCTGCAGCCCATCCGTTCGAAAACAGCGTGCGATACGTACACATAATAAACGCCATGCTCACGCCACGCTGCCTACTATTAATAGTATGACGGGGAGGAGGCATACAGCAGTATCGGTACCGGCCCGTTCAAACGAAAGTAACTCAAAAAGAAGAGTCAGCCTGAAAACTTGAAGAAGAAAAAAAAAGGAAAAAATCATTAAGAAAGCTACTGTAGTCAGTGTGCTCAAGCTTTAAGAAAGATGACCCCTTCCTGTGGTTGGTTGGCCTGAGCCCAAGGCACCACTCGTTGTGTGTTACAGTGAAAAACGCCTTCTCGTGGACCAAAACAAGAACGCGCACTTTAACCTATTCAGAATGAAAAAAAAACTTATCCTACACTAAGGGTCGTTCTTATCGGAGCCATACATTTCCAAAATTTCCATGTTTTTTTTCGCGCAATTTTTTAGATTTCCATTTTTTTTTCCCATGTATTGGAACGTGAAGCCTTCCAAACATTTTGCCCTCTGAAGAATTTCCAATATTTCCATAATTTCCAAGATTTCCAAGATTTCTTTTTTTTTTTGAAAAAAATATAGGAAATTATGGAAAAAAGCTGCTCGATAAGAATGTCCCACACTAATTCCAAGTAGTTTGTCCCCAAATACGTGGGACCAGTTCTTAAGGGGTTACGAAGAAGGTGTGCTTTCGCGCGCGCCCAGACTAAGAAAGTCAGCTTGAACTCGATTTTTTATGAGAGGGCCGGTACTCTGTCGTAGTAATACATAGTGCCGGCGTCCCTTGTGGCTAGGTAGTAAGTGGTCCTCGTGCCTACAATCAATTACGTGGGTTCAATCATCACCGAGTGCACATACTCGTAGGAACTTTTTCCTGCATACAAATTGATTAGCGGAAAGCGCGAGATAGCAATATTCGATGATAATTGACGAACAGTGGGAATGGACGAACAGTGGGAATGCTGTATGTGTATGTACCCTGTGCGCGATAAAACAATGAAGGCATGTCTATACCGGGGGGGAGAAGGGACAACACCTGTGACAACGGCTTGTTGTCCAGAAGAAGCTGGAAGGTAAAAGTGATGATTTAAATTAAAAAAAAAAAACACGAAATAACCCAAAAACCATGCACCCCTCTTGTGTTCAGACACCATATCTGGTTCTGATTATGTATTATCATTTCCCCCCGAATATCAGGAGTGCTATAGCAGTACCTCCTCCAAGACCACGAAAACGTGCCCAATTACTCTGTGTACTTTGCTTTTGCTGTGTGTGGATTTTCACCAGCTGGACGAGGATATATAGCGCGATTCAAGCTGGAAAATGTACCAGGTAGTAAGTACTTATTATATACCTGAACATATTGTGTCTGGTATATAATACTTGGAAGTATGCATTCATCGGACTGGCCACCATGCTTGGCCTCGAAAGACTGCCGCCCCGGCCACACAGCAGTGCTACGAAGAGATCACGTCTCCGCGATTCGTCCTCCCTTATGTCACTCTGCGCTTTCCATTCTTCGCTCGGCGTTAGTGCCGTAGCTTCATCGAACGTGCCCAAAAGACAAACGTTTAACGTCAAATACCAGGTATCATATACATTAACCATTTTGTCGCAGATGAGCCAAGGTCTAAACGGCTCTCAGCAAAACAGGACAGACAAGGCAAAACAGCAACAACAAAAAAAGGAAGCAGAAGAAGCGTTGTTGATTGGCTGCTTTTGCTATCCAGCCCTGTTACAACTACGTACTCCTCCTGTACTTACTGCGAAAAATGAACCCCCAAGTCTGCTTCCAAGCACAAAACTATAATAGTAGTTTTCCCCCCGAAACGTCATTTCGGTGGCGTGTTGGTGCAGTTGTGCCAGCAAATGACGTCATCAGCCCGTCCGTCGCTTGCCGCTCTTGAGGCCCTGCTTAGCCTGCCCCCCTGCAGATGCCTTGCCCGGCTGGGACACATCTATCACCTCAGCTCCCTCGCAGACCTCGATAATGCTCGCCACGGCCCTTCAGCAACGAGCAGAGAAGCGGTGGGGAGGGATACGTGGTGGCGCGTGCGCGCGTGCGCGGGGCGCTGCGGGGCGTGGGGGGAGCAGGGGGTGAGCAAACCGATCGGTGAATAATCCTGCTCGCGTTTTCGAAGAACTCTCTCATCCGATAAGGGTGGGATGGGGTCGAGGGGGGGTACATGGTGAACGGGGGCGAAATATGCGGCACTTGAGAAAATCCTTCTTTCGGTGTTTTCGAAACCCTCTGCTCAAAACCGGGGGGAGGGGTGCGTGGTGGAGGTGGTGGAGGACAATACACCCGAAAAAGCCTTCCCACATTTCAGAAACCCTTTCATCGCAAGGGTGTGTGTGGGGGGGGGGGTGATGGCGGTGTGGAGGATGAGACACCATGAAAACAACCTTCAAGCAAATAAAACAGGCCCTCTATGTTTTACTAACCATATTAGGCTCTGATCACTATGTTCCCTCGAAAATACCAGTACAGCACACACACTCACACGTTCACTGTCACAACCTGAAAATATTTTATCTAAATTGTTCAGGGAGTTAGAGCCTCCCACGAGCTGACCGGACGAGAGATTGCCGGGTTCAACGTTGAGTAGGCGTTGATTTATTGCTACTGTCTACCCCCCTAACCAGAACCACACTCGTATGGGAAAGCTAGCCGGACGAAGATCGAGAGATCATCGCGAACGCGCGTTGAAAAAGAACAATGATTTTCATTAATTCTTGCCGATAATGACGGGGACAGAGGTTTGCCAGGCGATTTTCGGCCGCAAAAAGAAGAAGAAGAAGCACACACTCACTTTCGGGATACCGTCGCGGAGGCAAGCGCGTGCTCGGCCACGGTAACCAGGGGTCCCGATCGCGCGCGTCCCCTCGGTCGAGGCATCGCCAGCAGCACCGAGTTGACGTCGTCTTCGCCTGCCCGCAGTTTGTGCACCTAAAACCGACGGACATTACGGCGGTCAGTCGTCCAGCGACACGACGGGGATCGATTGCGCGTATCCCCCCCCCGCTGCCTGGTTGGCGAAAACCCAACGTGCTCCACCGGAAATTAACTCAATCTGTCATCCATATGCAAGAAAGTCCGCCTCACAAGCGGATCTTATTAGTAGGATGCAGGTCACCCTTCATGCGACTCGCCGCTGAACACCTTACGTTTCGCTTCGTGCTTGGTGCTAGCAATGTCTGCCTGGTCGGTGAAAACCCGACATGCTCCGTCCCGGCATTGTAGGGATGCGAGGGTCTATGGTCATACGACTACGGCCATGCACGACATGAGTACCCCCCCACTCGCCGCACGTATGTACCAGGTGTGTCTACTGAATTGGTGCATATCGAAGCATAGGGGGGGGGTGTAACGTCTGCGCGGGCTCTGCCGCCTGCCTGCCGAGAGCGGGGAGCGTCTATTTAGTCTATGGTGGCGCAAGTAGGGGGAAGTTCGACGTGAGGCGATGCTGACAAAAGGAGGTGACGACCAAAACATTGCGACAAACAAAAAAAACAAGGGCACGTACTGCTGTGGAGAACAGGTGATGGGGGGAGTGGTGTTTTTGACACCCCGGATGTGTGGAACAATCGAAGTGAGGGCGAGGCTAAGGCGAACAGAAGAAAAAAATGCTCGTTTCGATGGGAATCGGCACAAGGAAAATAAAATAGAATGGTCACCTCTCCTCCGACAAAGGCGCCGCGTATGGCGTCCAGGGCGCCCCGAAACATCGTCTCAGACCGCGCCGCCACGTTGATCGCCAACACACCAGCCCCCCCCGCCCCTCCTCCTCCTCCTCCTCCCCCTCCACCACCCTTTCCCCCTCTCGCTGCATCCTTCCCACTACCATCACCACCACCACCACCACCGTGAAGAAGGGTTTTCAAGCTGGCCAGGAAGGCGGGTTCCAGAAATGCGGCCGGGGGGCAGCTCATCCCCACCGAGGTGTCTTTGCTGTCCACGTCCATAAAAATCGCCGAGTACGGGGGGCCGAAAGCCCCGCCCCACCCCGTCTCCGCCGCGTGAGAAAATTCGGGGGGTGGTGGCGGTACCGCGGTAGCGTTACCATCGCCTCCTGCCGCCGCCGCCGTTGGAGAGTGGGATGGTGCTGACTGCGGTGCAGGCGTTGCTGGGGTTGTTTCTTTGGAGACGACGGTGCTTTCTGATGTGGTTGCCGTAGCACCAGCAGCAGCCTTGACGAAGGCGAGACCGTCCTCCACGATGACCTTGATAAGGGACGAGGGTAAGAGTAAAGGTAAGGGTAAGGGTGAGAGTAAGGGTAAGGGTAACGGCAAGGGTGGGGGTAAGGGTATGGGTAAGGGGAAGGGCACGGGTAAGGGTAAGGGTAAGGTGAGGGCAAGGGTACGGGTAAGGGTGTGGGCTATGGCAAGGGTAAGGGTACAGGTACGGGTACGGGTAGGGGTAACGGTAAGGGTAAGGGTACGGGTAAGGGTGGTGGTAAGGGTAAGGGTGGTGGTAGGGGTAAGGGTAAGGGTGGTGGTAGGGGTAAGGGTAAGGGTGGTGGTAAGGGTACGGGTAAGGGTACGGGTAAGGGTACGGGTATGGGTACGGGAAAGGGCAAGGGTGGTGGTAAGGGTAAGGGTGAGGGTGGTGGTAAGGGTAAGGGTGAGGGTAAGGGTAAGAGTAAGGGTAAGGGTACGGGTAAGGGTAAGGGTAAGAGTAAGGGTGGGGGTAAGGGTAAGGGCACGGGTAAGGGTAAGGGTAAGGATACGGGTAAGGGTACGGGTAAGGGTACGGGTACGCGTAATGATAAGGGNGACAGACAGACAGACAGACAGACAGACAGACAGACAGACAGACAGACAGACAGACAGACAGACAGACAGACAGACAGACAGACAGACAGACAGACAGACAGACAGACAGACAGACAGACAGACAGACAGACAGACAGACAGACAGACAGACAGACAGACAGACAGACAGACAGACAGACAGACAGACAGACAGACAGACAGACAGACAGACAGACAGACAGACAGACAGACAGACAGACAGACAGACAGACAGACAGACAGACAGACAGACAGACAGACAGACAGACAGACAGACAGACAGACAGACAGACAGACAGACAGACAGACAGACAGACAGACAGACAGACAGACAGACAGACAGACAGACAGACAGACAGACAGACAGACAGACAGACAGACAGACAGACAGACAGACAGACAGACAGACAGACAGACAGACAGACAGACAGACAGACAGACAGACAGACAGACAGACAGACAGACAGACAGACAGACAGACAGACAGACAGACAGACAGACAGACAGACAGACAGACAGACAGACAGACAGACAGACAGACAGACAGACAGACAGACAGACAGACAGACAGACAGACAGACAGACAGACAGACAGACAGACAGACAGACAGACAGACAGACAGACAGACAGACAGACAGACAGACAGACAGACAGACAGACAGACAGACAGACAGACAGACAGACAGACAGACAGACAGACAGACAGACAGACAGACAGACAGACAGACAGACAGACAGACAGACAGACAGACAGACAGACAGACAGACAGACAGACAGACAGACAGACAGACAGACAGACAGACAGACAGACAGACAGACAGACAGACAGACAGACAGACAGACAGACAGACAGACAGACAGACAGACAGACAGACAGACAGACAGACAGACAGACAGACAGACAGACAGACAGACAGACAGACAGACAGACAGACAGACAGACAGACAGACAGACAGACAGACAGACAGACAGACAGACAGACAGACAGACAGACAGACAGACAGACAGACAGACAGACAGACAGACAGACAGACAGACAGACAGACAGACAGACAGACAGACAGACAGACAGACAGACAGACAGACAGACAGACAGACAGACAGACAGACAGACAGACAGACAGACAGACAGACAGACAGACAGACAGACAGACAGACAGACAGACAGACAGACAGACAGACAGACAGACAGACAGACAGACAGACAGACAGACAGACAGACAGACAGACAGACAGACAGACAGACAGACAGACAGACAGACAGACAGACAGACAGACAGACAGACAGACAGACAGACAGACAGACAGACAGACAGACAGACAGACAGACAGACAGACAGACAGACAGACAGACAGACAGACAGACAGACAGACAGACAGACAGACAGACAGACAGACAGACAGACAGACAGACAGACAGACAGACAGACAGACAGACAGACAGACAGACAGACAGACAGACAGACAGACAGACAGACAGACAGACAGACAGACAGACAGACAGACAGACAGACAGACAGACAGACAGACAGACAGACAGACAGACAGACAGACAGACAGACAGACAGACAGACAGACAGACAGACAGACAGACAGACAGACAGACAGACAGACAGACAGACAGACAGACAGACAGACAGACAGACAGACAGACAGACAGACAGACAGACAGACAGACAGACAGACAGACAGACAGACAGACAGACAGACAGACAGACAGACAGACAGACAGACAGACAGACAGACAGACAGACAGACAGACAGACAGACAGACAGACAGACAGACAGACAGACAGACAGACAGACAGACAGACAGACAGACAGACAGACAGACAGACAGACAGACAGACAGACAGACAGACAGACAGACAGACAGACAGACAGACAGACAGACAGACAGACAGACAGACAGACAGACAGACAGACAGACAGACAGACAGACAGACAGACAGACAGACAGACAGACAGACAGACAGACAGACAGACAGACAGACAGACAGACAGACAGACAGACAGACAGACAGACAGACAGACAGACAGACAGACAGACAGACAGACAGACAGACAGACAGACAGACAGACAGACAGACAGACAGACAGACAGACAGACAGACAGACAGACAGACAGACAGACAGACAGACAGACAGACAGACAGACAGACAGACAGACAGACAGACAGACAGACAGACAGACAGACAGACAGACAGACAGACAGACAGACAGACAGACAGACAGACAGACAGACAGACAGACAGACAGACAGACAGACAGACAGACAGACAGACAGACAGACAGACAGACAGACAGACAGACAGACAGACAGACAGACAGACAGACAGACAGACAGACAGACAGACAGACAGACAGACAGACAGACAGACAGACAGACAGACAGACAGACAGACAGACAGACAGACAGACAGACAGACAGACAGACAGACAGACAGACAGACAGACAGACAGACAGACAGACAGACAGACAGACAGACAGACAGACAGACAGACAGACAGACAGACAGACAGACAGACAGACAGACAGACAGACAGACAGACAGACAGACAGACAGACAGACAGACAGACAGACAGACAGACAGACAGACAGACAGACAGACAGACAGACAGACAGACAGACAGACAGACAGACAGACAGACAGACAGACAGACAGACAGACAGACAGACAGACAGACAGACAGACAGACAGACAGACAGACAGACAGACAGACAGACAGACAGACAGACAGACAGACAGACAGACAGACAGACAGACAGACAGACAGACAGACAGACAGACAGACAGACAGACAGACAGACAGACAGACAGACAGACAGACAGACAGACAGACAGACAGACAGACAGACAGACAGACAGACAGACAGACAGACAGACAGACAGACAGACAGACAGACAGACAGACAGACAGACAGACAGACAGACAGACAGACAGACAGACAGACAGACAGACAGACAGACAGACAGACAGACAGACAGACAGACAGACAGACAGACAGACAGACAGACAGACAGACAGACAGACAGACAGACAGACAGACAGACAGACAGACAGACAGACAGACAGACAGACAGACAGACAGACAGACAGACAGACAGACAGACAGACAGACAGACAGACAGACAGACAGACAGACAGACAGACAGACAGACAGACAGACAGACAGACAGACAGACAGACAGACAGACAGACAGACAGACAGACAGACAGACAGACAGACAGACAGACAGACAGACAGACAGACAGACAGACAGACAGACAGACAGACAGACAGACAGACAGACAGACAGACAGACAGACAGACAGACAGACAGACAGACAGACAGACAGACAGACAGACAGACAGACAGACAGACAGACAGACAGACAGACAGACAGACAGACAGACAGACAGACAGACAGACAGACAGACAGACAGACAGACAGACAGACAGACAGACAGACAGACAGACAGACAGACAGACAGACAGACAGACAGACAGACAGACAGACAGACAGACAGACAGACAGACAGACAGACAGACAGACAGACAGACAGACAGACAGACAGACAGACAGACAGACAGACAGACAGACAGACAGACAGACAGACAGACAGACAGACAGACAGACAGACAGACAGACAGACAGACAGACAGACAGACAGACAGACAGACAGACAGACAGACAGACAGACAGACAGACAGACAGACAGACAGACAGACAGACAGACAGACAGACAGACAGACAGACAGACAGACAGACAGACAGACAGACAGACAGACAGACAGACAGACAGACAGACAGACAGACAGACAGACAGACAGACAGACAGACAGACAGACAGACAGACAGACAGACAGACAGACAGACAGACAGACAGACAGACAGACAGACAGACAGACAGACAGACAGACAGACAGACAGACAGACAGACAGACAGACAGACAGACAGACAGACAGACAGACAGACAGACAGACAGACAGACAGATAGACAGACAGACAGGCAGACAGACAGTCAGACAGACAGACACACACATAGACAGACAGGCAGATGATGCGTAGTAGACACGCCTCAGACGAGTACACATAGCGCGGGACCGGCGTCACCTGCTCCAGCCCCTCGCGGCCCTTAAACGTGAAGTCTCGGTCTCTGCCGCGGGGGATGATCACCACAGCGCAAGGCACAGTAACCGCCCCCGGCTGCGCCCCCCCGTCCCCTCCCTGTTCCTCAACGTCCAAGATGAGCAGCGTGAACCGAGGGGAGTCGCGTCCCTCGTCTGCATCTCCCCAGAGGTCCTCCTTCCAGCAGTAACAAATAGCGGGTGGTGGGAGACGGGATTTGTGTGAGAGATGGGAGGATGTGGAATTGAGGGAGGTGGGATTTGTTACCATGTGGAAGGATGTGGATTTGTGGGAGGTGGGGGATTCGTTGTCATGTTTATATTGCGACACCGGTGTGGCAAATCGTAGAGTTCACTCACAAACACCACATTGTAAAATGAAACATAGAACAAGGACGCCCAATGAGCGCGTCTATCGTATCACGCAGCTTGCAAAGTTGAGTTTCAACCGTTCAATCGGTAGCACTCACAACTGACGTATTTTGTAATTTTTTATTAAAAAATAGCACTACGTACAGGGCAGGCAGAATATAAGCGTGACAGCGGCGTGTGGGGTGTGGGAGGATGGGACCTGTTGTCAAGGTGAAACTTTGACAGAGGTGTGGGAAATAACATTCTTGATAACCTTAACCTCAACGCTGTACTGGCTGTAAACTGTAAACCAGATCTACGTAGATGTACCCTACATACGGTCGGTACGGTACGGTCAGTGGTGAGTGGATTTTGGGATTTCCGAGTTCATTTTCCATGTCATGTGACCAGTGACGCGTAATACTGTGCATAAGATAGTGGATACGTGTTACAGCACTTTTTGATCGAGATGTATATGACTGACTACTACTGACGATTACTGACTATCACTGACTATTACTGCCCACTGCTGCCTATTACTGCCTATTGTTGACTAGTACTGACTACTACTGACTCTTCCTGGCTATTACTGACTACTCGTACATATTACTGACTACTGCAGACTATTACTGCCCACTGCTGCCTATTACTGCCTATTACTGCCTATTGCTGACTATTACTGACTACGACTGACTACTACTGACTATTCCTGACTATTACTGACGATTACTGACTACTACTGACTACTACTGACGATTACTGACGATTACTGACTATTACTGACTATTACTGACTATTACTGACTATTAGTATACTCCTCAATTGAGGAACTGCCCAATAAGGCATGGTCTATCGTTGCACAATAGTTTTCGTTCGCAACCTCAAATAGCATGCATGCATGGGACGGATCGTTCATCGGGTTATTAAGTTAAAGCCTGCATATTATCGAAACCCACTAGTTTTGGGTGACTCACTAATAGTATGGAATTCCTTAAGCGAGGAGCCTCATAGAAACAGTACAGCAGGTGCACCCCTAACCCCTACCGCAGCATGCCTCCAATAAACTGATTGAAAACTCCAGACAGCTCACGGAACAGAAGAGCGTCACCACGACATGTGGGATTCGTGGGACCGGGAGGTGTGGGATTCGTGAGACCGGTAGGTGTGGGATTGTGGGATTGGGAGGTGTGGGATTGGGGAGTGGGGCGTGGGCGTGTTGTGGTCGGCCGCTGTTCGGAGTGAGGGGAAAGGGAGATATTATTTCTTCTGCGCTGCTTTGGGTTTGCATTGAACTGAAGCCTCCAAGGGAATATGGCTGTTTTGGCATTTTTTTTGGCTAAAATGGTTGCGAAAACGCCGATGAAGAGAGTATCAGTATTTGAGATGGGTCAGATGGTACGGCTAGCAAACCACAACGGAGATACCAAAAAAGGAAACTACGCCATACCACTTCACCTCATTCAAGTTGCCAAAAACGTCTTAATACACACACTAAGAAACCCCGTGCCGCCATATGTGTCCTAAAAAACACATCCGTGCCCAAACGAACAGAAGCTGGTGACTGCCGCCGCGCGCAAACAAAAAAAAACGGCAGGGCAACAGACGCGACAGGGTTGTGTATCACCTGCTCGAATCGGCCGGGGCGGATTTCCCTGAGATCGTAGCGACGGCGGTGCATCCGCTGCGCCTCTCGCACATGTGTCAGCACCTGTCGCGAGTCACACGGGGAGGAAGGGAGGGAGGGAGGGAGGGAGGGATGGGGGATGGGGGGAGGGAGGGAAATTGTCGGGCGAGGCGCCGCCACCGCTGCTCTCTTGCTCCGGGTAACCACCGCCGCCCTTCCAGGCATATTTTTCAGATACGCTGGAAATATGCGGGGGAGTGTTTAGGATATTAATATAGGTTGTGTTTTCTCCTATATATAAATATTACGTAGGATATTATTGAAAAAAAAAAAAAGGTGTCGTATTTTTTGTTGCCTCGCCGGAGGGAGAAAAGGGTTGCCCGAAGAGGCCTGAAGTCCCCCCAAGGAGACCACGCCGACTCTCCTCTCTCCTCTCTTGTTGACCGTGCCCAAAAAGGAACTTCAATGAGGTATACAACAGCAGTAGGAGGAGGAGTCAGTGGTGCACGTAGAGCACCGAACCCAACCCACCGACCTTGCCTTTTTCACCGGGGCAAGCAAGAGCACGCAAGGGCGCAATGCAGGGATGGAGGGAGGGAGGGAGGGATGGAGGGAGGGAGGGAGGGATGGAGGAAGGGAGGGGTGAGCGATTGAGTAGCGGAACGTAAAAACGACTCCTGCACGATGCTAGAGGACAAACGAGAGGAGGGGGGGAGGTCCAGCCTAGACAACCGCTGCCACAAGCGGTCACGGCTTGGTGCCAGCCTTTGCAGCGAATCGCCGTTGGGTTGGATCGTGTCGCTGTAGCCGCTAAAGGAAGAAGAAAACAAGTGTAAGGAGCGCGGATCTGATTCAAGGGAAAAAACAACTCGAACCCACCCCTGCACCCCTGTTGACGCTGGAAAGCGGAGGCAGGTTATAACAAGAAAAGGAAACCCCTTGTTTGTTCCGGACGCTTTTTTTCTTGAGGCGGACTCAATCCCGCACGAAAAAGCGGCGCGGAACGGGCGGACGGATGGACGGCCCGACGGATAGACGGACAACCGTATCGCCCCTGAATTCGGCACGCAGCGCCATGCTGATGACAAAACAGACCGCGCACAACCCCCCCCGCCCCCTACGCCCACCCCACCCCGGGCCCACCCACCCCCCCTACCACGCACTTCTTGCTCCCCCCTGAGCACTGACACAAGCAGGGTACATACCGTTTTTTTGTTTTTTGGCGGTCGCCGCAACTGGCGGTCGAGTTAGATTATTTTGTGCGGGGTGGAGAAACCTTTACTCCGCACATGGGGGGGGGGGGGGGGGGGGGGGG